>CALYLW010002463.1:0-45462 GCA_944989445.1 Ampullaceana balthica
ACCCAGCTATTTCCTCGCACCGCCGAAACGTTCTTCGAAACGAAAATATACTGTTCTTTTTTTCGCTTCGCCGCAATGCACGAAATAAATAAATGAAAAGTTCTTTACGTATGTCAATAGGAAAATGAAGAAGGCTTTTAAAATGTTAACGAACAAGTTCACTTATGTCAAAAACTTACATAAATATTAACGCACCGGAACTACTTTCCAGCACCTCCCCTTCCCCACAACCACACACAGTTATTTTTATTAAATCCTTTATATTAACTCGTGGTGTCTGCGGCCGACCGACCGACCTTGCTTGCTTGCTTGCTTGCTTGCTTGTCGCCAAAACTTTTGATCGATTTTTAACCCACTTGCTCGCAAGATAGCGAGCTGAAATTTTGCAGGCAGTTTCGTACCGATGATAAAAACAATGTATCAAAATTTCAGATCGATCGCATGTACCGTTATTAAATTATTGATTTTTTAGATTATTTTATTTATTCCTATGTATCATGCTATTTTTTGAGATAGAGCGTCGCGGTGCGTATTATATTGAACAACCTTTCTGTCGCGCAATAAGGTGCGTATTTTATTGACAGCTCTTTTTATAAACATATTCCTGATCGGTGCGCATTATATTAAACATGTTTTACGACACAACTGCAATTTTGTATTTCTGGATGGTCTGGCGCTGCGTATTATAATGAACATTCTTTTAAATTCTTCTCGTACATAAAGGATTTATAGTCAAAAACTTGGTTTTTTACGGGTTTTTCTTATTACTGTCTGCAATGATTTTTGAGGTTGGGTTCCAGTAACAGTTTAAAACTAAAAATTCAAGTAAATTTGTGAATTAATTTTTTTGTAACTTCAACACTAAAATACAATAATTATTTCTCTGAATTCTTTTTAATAACATTGTTATGCTGTTGCTATTCAATGATGCGTCTTTTTTTGCCATTAATGCGACTTATGGTGCTGCTTGGCTTTGCTGATTTCTTTGTAGTCTGGTTGATACGTGGTGAGGTTAAGCTTCATACACTCGTTTATACTTCCATCATTTAAACGTGATCGCATGTTCGTCTTAAAGTTCTTTAGATGTGAGACATAAGGATAAAAACACGTTTCTTATTCCGTATGAAGAAGAAACACATACAAATTTTCGTTCTTCCCGTCCGAAATTCGGGCGAGGTATGGGTTGCCTGAAGAAACCAGGAAAACCAACACTAAATAAACATGTAAAGCTGTAATAAAAATGCAGGACTAAACATAAACCATAGATAAGCGAAGGGCGCAATAATCTTCTGTATAGAAGGAGCGTCTGTAACAGATAAGATACGATAAGATAAGAGAAAGACTGCTCGCATACGCAGTGCCAAACATTGTTCGTACAGCAATACTCACACGCTGCAGTGCGTGGTATGTGACGGGAAGCGCTTTCTAAGATATGACAATCAGCTGGTCTGCGTGTAGAAAACGTCCAGCTTATTCACCCACATGTCTGAGGCCTTCAGGTCAGCAGCCTGGAGCTCAACATCTCTGAAGGAGACAACGGGGATGCATCTCAGGTCAGTGCTGTCCACTGCACACTCGTGTGGATGGGTGATAAACTTAAAAAGATGTGTGTGTTCTCAAAATTCTTTTTAAAAAGCACGCTTTAAATGACTGCAGGAGATTAGACGTGAAGCAGGCTGTATATTAACATGTTTAACAGAGTCACTTGATGTGCACGTATCTTTGGACTCTCCAAGTTTTTCAAAGTTTAGTAAACTACATGTTTCAATGTCGGCGATGAAGAGTTCTAGCATGTTTTCAAATGGCCTCACTGCTTGTTTGAGGGACACGATTGTATTTCCAACATATTTGGAAATACAATATTTTATTTTTCACATTTATCTGATTTAGATAATTTTATACGCAATTAATATGTAGATCAAAAGAGTCTGAAGAAACATGTTCTCTATAATCGAACATTCGTCTGCGAGCCAGATGCATCAATCAATAGAGCCACATCTGGCTCGCGAGTCATGGTTTCCCTACCCCTGAGTTAGTGACATAAAAAGTATATTAAAATAAGAGAAAGCAATTCTTTAAAGTATGAATTACAGTAAATATTAACGGCGTAAGGCTAAAAATTAGGGCTGGGGAAATTATCGATTAATCTCTCGATTAATCGTTAAAATTTTTATCGATTAAATATCGATTAAAATAATTTTAATCGATAAAAATTCGATTAAAATTTAAGAAAATATTTATAATATTTTTTAAAAATTTTAGTAATAAATAATAAATTATTAATAGTTTATAATAATTTATATATATATTTTTTACGTACAAACATCTCCCGCGTAATATTAAAATTTATTTTATTAATTTATGTTGACCGGCAGACGTCAATTATAAAATGTCTGACAACCAGAGCCGTCTTTACTCCATTTTGGGCCCCCGGGCAAAAATATAGTGTTGGGCCCTTCCCCCGCAGGAATAAAAAATGAATATACATAATATATATAAATAAACATATTCCCATGGGGCCCATATGCTCGTGGGCCCCCGGGCAAATGCCCAACGGGCCTATGCGTTAAGACGGCCCTGCTGACAGCATCAGCGCAGTTAAATTTAAACATATAACTAGAAAGTTGAGCAAATATGTTGATTTTAAGCTAACTGCGGATGGCAAAGTCGAAGATGGTGAAAACATTTTCTGTGTCCACTGCCATAAACAATTCTCTTTTAAAGGATCAAATACATCGCTGACGTACAACCTTCAGCACAAATCAAGTATCAACACATTGTCATGAAATTTAGTTCAAAATATTCTTAATTTTCAATGTCCGTGAGAAATGTTCAGTTAAATGACGTCATAAATTTATATTTTTGGTTTTAATCGAAATTATCGATTAATTAATCGATAATTTTTCAAAAGTTAACGATTAAATTTAAATTAATCGATAACAGCCCTACTAAAAATATTATTTTTTGTTTTTATATAGGGGTGAGTTCGTAAGAACGAAGCAGCTTAAGTCGGGACCGGCGTAACCCGAGGACTTCCTGTGACAACTTCAGTCTGTTTATGATAGGCCATTAGTGACAAAAAAACCTCATAAATCTAAAATTGTGGACGTCAGATGCAGTGCTGTCAGTGACAATGTTTGGAAAAACGTACCCGAGACGTCAAAAAAACCTAGATCCGTAAGAAAAAACCTAGACACGCTAAAAATAAATAAATATGACGTCAGAATGCTACCCCCCCCCCTTTTTTTTTAAAAACAGCCGTATTTCCTATTTTGAAAATGAGCATGTTTCAAATCATGTTAATGTAATTTAAGTGTGTATTTTGTGTGAGACTGCAGTCTAATATTGTAACACGCGCGAAGCTATTTAAAACGTCATTAAATAAATTGTAAGCAATCAAATATTTAAGTGGAGCTTTCATTTAAAGTTGCGCTTTTTTGATGTGACGTGACAGTTCTTAAACGCCCCCCCTCCACTTGTTCACACATCTCACAAAAGTGGGACCCCTCCCTTTCACATAAAAGCGTGTCGTCATTTAAGAACGGCCCCGAGGTATTCGTATGATATACATAAGTATTTGTAAAATATACTTACATCTGCATTTCTTCATCACTTTGTCATCAATATACATAATTTGCAATCTCTGTCACGTCTGTAGTGTCTGTCCGTAACGCTAGTAATTTTAGAAAGCAGCGCACCAAATTACTGTACCAATGCATCAAAAGGTGTGCAAATTAAAGATGCGCTGTAAAAAAATATTATATGGCGTCATTGTTTTAGCTCTTATTTTAATTTTGGAAAAGGGAACAATGTAAAAAGAGGATTTGATGATGGTTAATTATAAAATCAAAAAACAAAGGGGGCGCCGTAGGCGCCTTACAACCCCTAATATAAAATACTTTGTGTACATTTCAGAAAGTTTAATATTTTGTATTTATTAAACAAGGACTAGTTAGTTGAGCTTTTGAAAAAGGTCGGCGCCGTAGGCGCCCTAAAAAAATTGCATTTTTTCAAAATAAATAGATTTCAGCTGAAAACCTCGGTGATACGCTAGTCTTCATTATAAATACCAATCTTATTAGCATTGGAACCATGCTTATTTTATCTTTAACAGACGCTCCTTTTATACAGAAGATTATAGAGGCTTACCTTCATCCGATATTTCTGTCTAGTATTGCTTTTTTATTTGAGTTTTAAATGTTGATAGAGTGTTGGTTTTTCTCGTTTGATCAGGAACCCATTCAATGGCCGAATTCCCGACGGAAAGAACGAGCATTTTTATGCGTTTGTTCTTGCATAATAAATAGGAAAAGTGTTTTTATAACTCTGTCTATCTGAGCGATGTATTATATTATTGGTCTATACCATGTATACTTGAGAGAATATTCTCTCAACGCAGGCAGAAGAGAATGGTAGTGCTGTTAAGTTTGTCATGAAGTCTAATAAAATTGAATATTTTGGCTCATACATGCTGTTTTATCTTGTACCAGATTTCTTCAGACATGGCACCGCAAAAGTGCCACCTTTCAAATTCAGTAGGATATAGCCATAGATATTATAATGTAACCTGATAGAGCTATAGATATAATAAATTATCATGATAGAGCTATTGATATCATAATGTAACATGATAGAGCTATAGATATCATAAAGTAACATGACAGAGATATAGATATCATAATGTATCATGATAGAGCTATTGATATCATAATGTAACATGATAGAGCTATAGATATCATAATGTAACATGACAGAGATATAGATATAATAATGTAACATGATAGAGCTATAGATATCATAATGTAACATGATAGAGCTATAGATATCATAATGTAACATGATAGAGCTATAGATATCATAATGTAACACGATAGAGCTATTGATATCATAATGTAACATGATATAGCTATAGATATCATAATGTAACATGACAGAGATATAGATATCATAATGTAACATGATAGAGCTATAGATATCATAATGTAACATGACAGAGATATAGATATCATAATGTAACATGATAGAGCTATAGATATCATAATGTAACATGATAGAGCTATAGATATCATAATGTAACATGATAGAGCTATAGATATCATAATGTAACATGACAGAGATATAGATATCATAATGTAACATGATAGAGCTATAGATATCATAATGTAACATGATAGAGCTATAGATATCATAATGTAACATGATAGAGCTATAGATATCATAATGTAACATGACAGAGATATAGATATCATAATGTAACACGATAGAGCTATTGATATCATAATGTAACATGATATAGCTATAGATATCATAATGTAACATGATAGAGCTATAGATATCATAATGTAACATGACAGAGATATAGACATCATAATGTAACATGATAGAGCTATAGACATCATAATGTAGCATGATAGAGCTATATATATCATAATGTAACATGACAGAGCTATAGATATCATAATGTAACATGATAGAGCTATAGATATCATAATGTAACATTATAGAGCTATAGATATCATAATGTAACATTATAGAGCTATAGATATCATAATGTAACTTGATAGAGCTGTAGATATCATAATGTAACATGATAGAGCTATAGATATCATAATGTAACATGATAGAGCTATAGATATCATAATGTAACATGTTAGCGCTATAGTTATCATAATGTAACATGATAGAGCTATAGATATCATAATGTAACAATGCAATGTGGCTGAAAAAACTGTTGCCACCTAATGCTTAATTTTATTTTTGAAAAAATTGATTTTTTTGAATATTAACTGCACATAGTTATAAATTCTTGAACTTGAAAATTGTTTATTTACATTTTTTAAAGAAAACCTAGATTATGGTTATTTTTTAAATTAAAAAAACATACAAAACTGGACAAGGTCGAAAAAACATAGTTCTTAGCAGTGCTGTCCATGACTATTTTGGAAAAACCTAGCCAACATGTAAAAAAACATAGATCCGAAAGAAAAAACCTAGACACGCTAAAATTAAAAAAATATGACGTCACAAATCCCCCCCCCCAAAAAAAAACAAAACAAAAAAACAAAAAACAACACCATATTTTCTACTAAAAAATTAGCATGTTTCAAATCAATTTTGTTTAATTAACATATGTAATTAGTGTAAGACTGCATTCTAATATCGTTAGTCGCGGGGAGCCATTTAAAAAGTCATTAAATAATTTTTTGTAAGCAATCAAATATTTAAGTTGAGCTTTCATCTAAAGTTGTGCATTTTTGATGTGACGTCACAGTTCTTATAAACCTCCCTCCCCCTTGTCACACATCTCCCTTGTCGTCATTTGTGGACTGCCCCTAAGGTATTAGTGTGTTGTACATAACTATTTGTAAAATATGCATAAATCTGCATTTATTCATCACTTATTTCGTCTTCCTTATAAGTCTTATTAGCAATCTTATCAACATTCTTGGCATCATTCTCATTTTATCTATTACAGACGCCCTTTGTATTCATAATATTATTGAGTCCTACTGTTATCCATTGTTTATGTCTAGTCTTTCAATTTTATTTGAGTTTTAAATGTTGATAGAGTTTTGGTTTTCCTCGTTTGATCACGTAACTCATACACTTCCGAATCCCGGACGGAAAGAACGAGAATTTGTGCCTAATGCTTAATTTTATTTTTGAAAAACCGAATTTATTTAGGATATTAATTGCACATATTTATTAATTTGTGTACTTAAAAATCATTTATTTAATTTTTAAAAGAAAAACCTAGATTATAGCTATTTTTGAAATAAACTAGAAAAGATCGAAAAAGCCCAGATCTAGGTTGAACAACCTAGAGCTGGCAACACTGTATGGGGGTGAGCTCGAAACCACGAAGCAGCGTAAGTTGGGACTGGGGTAACCAGTTGACTAGCAGTGGTAACTTAAGTGTGTTATTGGTAGGCCATCAGTAGACCTGACAAAAATTTTATAAAATACACGAGCAATATGGAATGGTGCACGAGAAGAACTCTCTCTTTATATATACATTTCGGATTGTTGTAAACACGCAGTTTTTAAATTTTTAAATAATGTATGTTATATATGTTAATCATCAATGTTTTGGCTTTAATTTTATAAATTATCATAACGTATTATATTCAAAACAAAAAAAGGACAAATAAATTTTATTACTTATTCTTGAGACTAAAAAAAAACAATATTTAAAAAATTAAAGTAACTCCCTTTATATGATAACTTGATATTTTATAATGCAGTAAGTAAGTGGCTTTGACTACTGTTAAAATAAGATGTTTATCAACATCTACCTGACACACACACACACGAATTACGGACACTTCGACCCGGGACATTTCGACCCCGGACGGTTCGACCCTGCCAGTTCGACCACAGGACGTTTCGACCCCTTTCGGTTCGACCACGGACTGTTCGACCCCGGACGATTCGACCCCGGACAGTTTGACCACGGGACGTTTCGGCACCAGGGCGTTTCGACCCTCTCGTTTCTACATTGTGAAATGTTTTTATTTATTCTTAATGTGTTTTTTTAAAAATATTTTTAAAAAATATTTTTTTTGGTTATATTATCCATTAAAAATTTAAAACTCCTATCCCAAAGTAAACACAAAACTAAAAAGGAGCTAATTTATTATTGGGTTCTAAAAATGTTTATATTTAAGTCGTTCAAAGGTTTTCACCGTGATAACAAAATCAAACGAAAGTTGATTTTTTTTAATGTTATGATTTTTTTTAAAATTATTTTTTAAATTTTTTAAAGTGTCGGCATGCTGAACGCAGGCGCTGAAACCATTAAAAACCCGAGCACTTTGCATTCACTTCTGTTTCTTGTGTTGCTTAACTCTGAAATGCCTCCCTAGCAGAAATGCTAATTTTAATTAAGACGTACAAAGCTGTCAGTATTTAAAGTTCATAAATTTCAATAGTTTATACCGCCGCCTAGGAGACAATAACAGTCAAGCTGCTGGACCTGTATGAACTGTCTGAACGTTACGTTATTGTTGTTTGCATTTCTTCCGAGGGTTTCATAATCCCGTGTTACGAAGGCTACACTCAGTGACCACCGCAGCAAGCCGTGTGCTGGCGAGGGTAAATATAGTAAGTTGGGGGCAGAGAGAATGTACGCACCTTTAGAAAGGACTGTCTGACCTCATTGCCTTTGTTTTGTCCGATTACATCGGACGGGGTGGGGGGTGGAGTTGGATTGGTTTAGAAGGACTTTCTAACTCAGAGGAATGACGCATTGATCACAATCATGAATTTGCGTTGAATATTGAATGGTTGTCAATAACAATTTCAAACTGTATTTAATTTTTAATGGACAATAATTTTAAGCTAAATTATTTTTAGTAAATGGAAAACATGTAAACATGTTTATATCAAAAATTTCTTTTAAAAATAATAAATTTTAAAAACGTTTATTAAAAAATATATTAAAAAAATATATTGTGTAGATACGAAGGGGTCGAACCATCCGGGGTCGAAACGTCCTGGGGTCGAACCGTCCGGGGTCGAAGTGTCCGACCACCCTACGATGGTACGGACACGTGACAAGAACTGGAGGTCTCGCAAAGACTATATTGCAAGGCACAGTCCAGGGAGGAAGGAAAAGAGGCAGACAAAAGAAGAGATGGGAGGAGAATATCAAAGATTGGACTGGCCTGTCATTCAGCGAATCTCAAAGGGCAGCACAGGACTGGGACAAATGGCGTGAGATAGTGAGCAGTTCACAATAGTGCCCCAACGACCAAACGACGGGTTAAGGATTTAGATAGATTGTCACGTCGTTGTCTGGGTACTTGTAATGACCACATGGACAGGCTACAACTCAAAGTAACTCCAACACCATTATAACATACATAAGTTTTATTAACGTCCAACAAGGTCCTTCCGCACGCAACAACAGCAAATCTCTAACTCACTATAGACTCTCAACCGTCCCTACGTCACGTTCACTATCACGCGTCACATCTTCTCATCCTACGTCATGGTGTTCCATACCATGCGCACTATTCCGCACTGCACCACAGACTCGTACAAACACATACACACAGGGAAAACCCCATTAGCTATAATATTTCCCTGACATAGATAGATGATCGATTATACAGCTCAATAAAAACATAACTAATTTGTCCGGAATAAAGGTCATGCATAAACTGTAAAGGAATGGATGGTGTGGATTAATTGGTAGACGAATTATAAAGCTTACCTTAAAAATAAATTTTTTAATTATTTTTAAAAAATGTGGAATATTGCGATGGCATGGTACGTGCTTCGGTTAATAACTGTAGAGTTGTCTTTTGGTGCAAGTGTGTGTGTGTGTGTGGAAGGGGTATGTGGGTGCGTGTGTGTGTTTTGGTTATTTCTATGTCTGCTAATGTTGCGCCCCTAAAAAGACTACCAGTATTTATTTTCTTAAACCATTCATATGTTTGAATTTACGTCTTGAAAGTGATTTCTTTATTGTAATATATTATCGGTTTTAGCATCAGAATAAATTATATAGCAAGCTAATATGATTTTTTGATAAATCAGTCAACTTTATGTAGGCAAAAAACAACACTAAATTCTCTAAAATTAAAATTATAAATAGAAAATGCATACAGAACGGTATTTGATACATGAAGCAAGTGATTAGTAAAGAAAACAATCTACGTGTTTGTTAGGTTAGATATTTATTTACCTCAGGTGCTTAAATAGTGTACGTAATTTTTTTCTGGAACGATAGCTCAATAAACTGCCCCAAAGGAATATATTGATGAAAAACATTTCGGTACTGTTAAAGACGAAAATGGATTATATATAAGGGTTATATGCACTGGCGTAAGATTGTAGCTAATAAATGAAACAGTTATGTTTATATTGAGTGGTAACTTTCTGACCTCTTGAAACGTTATTTTCATTGTTGGGGGCAGGAGTTAATAATATCCTGGGTGGCATAAACACTAAAGCTTAGTAAATGTTATATAATTTTTGCATAACTTAAACTAAACCAGCAGGGTAAATTTTAAGCACAAACCTTGCAATTCAAAGAGTTTCTTTAAAATAAATAAACCCCATACACACCTTACTTTAGCATCAATATTCACATAAATAATATCTGGCGCATTAAAAAAATATCATAGTAATTTGACTAGGGTCATGATTAGGCTGGAAATAGAAAGAATGTTTTGGAGAGCTTTTCCCATAAAAAAGTAATCATAAGAACATGTACTTAAGAGCTAACGAATGATGAAACATCCGTTAAAGAAAATAAAATGGGGTAGATTTCTAGAACAATGCGTTTGCATGGCATACGCTTCGGGTAAAAACTGTACTGTTCTTGAAAGTGTAAATGTATTAAGTGTAAAGAAACATCACGGGTATGACGACTTATATATAGCATCTATCAATATTATACAACAAGAATAAAGTTTGGCAGTTATCTTTTAAACTGTATACACTTTCTTGAAGAAAAAAAATGTTTTTTTTTAACCATTCTGATTTAAAATCAAATCCCTACATAGTAAATGTTATATATTAAGACCTTAGAAATAAGTCATTTTATAAGCTGAAAAAAGATACGATGCAAAAGAAAGGCTTAGATATAAATACAAAGAAAAATAATCCGTTTATTTTAGTGGAACAAGTATCAGCCAATTTAGTGCTTTGTTACTATTAGAAAAAAAGAGCGGGAAGCCATTATAAATGACATACAATTTATTAGAAGTTCAATCTCTCAGCATTTTTTTTTAAAAAGCAACATTGTTTATGTTATTATTCATGTGAAAAGAAAATTTGTCTTTTAAACAAATAAACCTTTTTTTCCACCCTCCCCAGGCCACAAAATTCACATAAATATCTGGCTCAAGAAAATATCCTGTTCGTCTTGATCTAATTTCATGCTAAACTATAAAATAGAATGGGTGCTTTTGGAGACCTTTTTCCTAGAACCAAAGAAATCATATGCAAAGATGTTGTTTTCATTTTATGAGTCATGTGAAAAGAAATTCACCCTTGCACATTAGACTTTTGTAACTGTTAAGGACCTTTGTTATTCTGATACTGATAGAATATACAGAGAAAAGCATGCGTTACTAAAGCAAAAATACAAAAATTGATGAGTATTTTTTTTTAAAATTCAACCTATTGTCTTGACACATATCGTTATTTTTATGGAGAAGTTTTTTTATATTTATCGCTATACAAATTTCGTGATGCGTTTATACTCATCTATAAATTTTTAAGGGAATTTGAGAACCCAAAACGAAATATAGTTATTTTTTGTGTGCTTACCCCGTAGCATAGCACGGACATTGCGCTCGTATAAATAAAAACTGTCAATAAGCACACCACAACAAAACAGTTTAATTATTTACACCTTTTTTTAATTCTAGGATCTTCAATTAAATTTATAAATTTGTAATTACTGATGGTTCAATGTTGTTATAGAGAAAATTTTTTGAGTAATTTAATTTTTTATTTCCTATTTTTTAAATATATGTAGAAATGAAAATTTGTGCATGGGTCTCTCTCCTCATCTACTGCCTTGTGCCTGAGGCCCCGCATATCGAATGCTGCCTTGAGCCTGGGGCCCGAATATCGTATGCTTCCTTGAGCCTGGGGCCCAGCATATCGTATGCTGCCTTGAGCCCCGCACACTCTAGGGCCTGCCATAAGCGTATGGACACATCAGATACGATCTCCACATTTGCCTATCTTAAGTGGCGCCGATAATTATTCACCCAATCTCATGCCTGTCCATTCCTTAATGTTGTCAAGCCAGCTTTTCCGTTTTCGACCTCTTCACCGGCCCCCTTCTACAGTGCCTTGAATTATAATTTTTGTCAGTGTAACATGTCGCAGTACATGACCGAACCATGCCATCTTAAGTCACTTAATTGTTCTTATGATGGTTTCTTGATGACCCACAATATAGTTTATTCTGTCCCAGACATATTCATTGGTCTTGTGTTCTTAATAGAAGATCTGGAGAATTTTCCTCATGCATTTGTTTTCAAACGCCTGCAGCTTGCTTTCAGTGGTTGCCATTAGTGTCCAGGTCTCGCATCCATAAAGGATAATCGTTTTAACGAGAGCTCTGTAAACCCTGAGCTTTGTTGGCAGGGTAATGTTTTTTTCTTTTCCATATCTCGGTTAACTTCGTCATTGCTGCCATTGCGGACACAATTCTGGCAGGAATTTCAGCTTCACATTACCATCTCTAGATATCGCTTTTTATGGTAAGTGTGGTGATAAAGATGTTTAATGAATAATTTAAATGGCTTGGTGGTCTAGAGTGATATCATAAGTGATCACACAGATCAATCCTTATTCACAAGGATATCTTTAACTGTCTCCTCACATTCGATATATATAAGAACCAAGTAATTTATATCAAATAATGAAATTTAATTATATTTACAAGTACATTTTGATAATGAATAGTTATAAACTAATTGTTCAATGATCAAGACTAAGCTCAGTGTAAACCCCCCCTGATATAATCAATCTAACAATAGTTTAATATGGTATAGTAATGGTTCCCTTTATCATATCATTGTCATCATCAGGCTATGCCCCAGCTTAATGTTCATCGTTTAGGTATACTTAAATTAATCGTGGAGTCCCAGGAGTTCCGTTGAAGAATGGTCCGATTCCCTCCTGCTAGTAGTTGGACTGTTCCCTGCGTACTCCGCTGGTTCAACGATCTCTTCTGTTTCTCTTAATCAACACATCAACTTCCTAATAATGAATAACACTTCGTCTATGATAAGACGTCTTCAATAGACATAGTATGTCGTATTGGCATCGGCGAAATATATGATACTCGTGGCCGGTTTCAATTTGCACAATTGGATATGGTGTCAAATCGACCTCAATCAGGGCGATAGTGCGCCTGATTGGCTTCAGTGTAATATTGGTTTATATTCCACTGGCAGTAGTTATCTGTGCGAAGATCAGGTCATAGGTAGATAAGGATGATCCGCCCAAGCCTGTTCCACACATATGCAACAATTCCTTCTGGTGGGGTGGTCAGGATTCTGCACGCCTGTGTAGTGGGACGATCAGATCACTGGATCCACTGGGCACCAGGAACCAGTCTAAAATTAGAAATAAGCTCAGGGTAGCTTACTAAGGCTAAATTTATCCTTTGTCCACCTCCAGCACTGAGCCTTCAGAGCACAGTACCAAAAGGGATATCATAATTTTGCATGAATACAAATTATGGTTTAATATAGTAATAGGCTATCCATAACACGGGTGCAGACATAAATGCCAGATAATTGATACGTGATTTAACACTAACATTAACGCACTTATTTTTATGCATTCATTTCGTATTCCATCTGACCGATAGAAACGAGCATAACTATATATGATTAGAAGTAATGAATACGTGGGATGTTTAAATCCTCGTATAGTCCGATATGGTGGACTAAGATTAACTCAACGGTCATGACAGGTATTAATTATAAATCAATAACCAACATTCAATTAATGGCAATAAACGAAATAAAATACAATGCTTAAGTAAATTAGTTAGAGTCAGTCCTACCGGTGCTGGTTGGAATAGTTGGCCTTTCCGATTCAATAATGAATTACCAAGTCCGTTAGAATGAATGTATTGTCACTATGTAGGTGATCGACTTCAAATAGATCTTGGCTGGAAAAAGGACCGAATTCTCATCTGTTCTGGTATTTATAAGCTTCAGATGACGTGGAATTCTAATTAATTTTGATTGGATCTCACTCACAGTCCGTTAGTCCTTGTTGTAGTAAGTGAGTACCCCGTACATGGCCAATTACTAGCTTCCGCTGATCGTATTTTGATAAGTTAATTAACCAGAGTTCATTCCCTTGCATTGTTTATGTTTTACGGTGTGATATAAAATTGGAGGTGCATAAATCTCATCACAGAGGCCCCCTTTTTGAGATAATTCATCCTGCAAGGTGAATTATCAAGTGATGAACTGACAATTTGATATTTGTAGGTTGTTGCTGGCCATATTTATCCAGGGATTCCGGTGGCAGGAACTGACTCTTCCAATCTCACTTAGTTAAATAGTTAATAATTTTCTATTGGTTGGTAACGACATCTTCTGACTCCGAGTCATGTGGAAGTCGACTTAGGAAATCAGGTCCATGGTTACTCTTTCCAGGGATGTATTCGATTCTGAAGGTATAAGGTTGAAGTAACAATGACCATCTCATCAGCCTGGCATTTAACTTTTTTGATGAAGATAGGAATGACAAGGGATGATGGTCAGTTTGTAATATGAACTGCCTACCATAAAGATAGGGTTGAAATTTTTCCACTGCCCATACTAGAGCCAAACATTCCAGTTCCACAGCGGCATAATTCTTTTC
The DNA here is from genome assembly GCA_944989445.1 of Ampullaceana balthica. Classification (NCBI taxonomy): domain Eukaryota; kingdom Metazoa; phylum Mollusca; class Gastropoda; family Lymnaeidae; genus Ampullaceana; species Ampullaceana balthica. Next base: position 14,359 of record CALYLW010002463.1, read on the forward strand.
CGATTTGCCAAGCTTTCGGCTAGCATAAGCGATGGGGAAAAGTTGAGGCTCTAGACCAGGGCCATCTTCGGCTTGTAGCAATATTGCTCCAATTCCTATGTTACTAGCGTCCGTTCTGAGAATAAATTCTCTTTCTAGGTCAGGCAGTCTAAGAACGGGCTTTTCTACTAGGGTTTTCTTGAGTTTGGCAAAACTTTCTTCACATTCTCGGGTCCATATGACCTTCTCTGGTTGGTCCTTACGAGTCAAACCGGATAGTGGGGCGGCCAACATGTTGAAATTTGAGATAAACTTTTGATAGTATCCGCACATTCCTAGAAATGATCTAACCTGGGTTTTCGTGATGGGCCTTGGCGCTTTGAGTAAGTTATTCACTTTATCCGTGTCAGGCATGATTAGGTTCTCTTGAATCATGTGTCCGAGGAACTTGAGTGGAGAATACCCTATCATACACTTGGAAGGTTTGGCTGTTAAGCCTGTTTCTCGCAGTCTACATAAGAGTGATTCTAAGATTTTTAAATGCTCCGTCCAGGATTCCGTGGCAATCAATATATCGTCAATAAAGTTGAACAGTCCTGGTTTTTGTATTGGGTTCAACAACTTCCTCATCATTCGAGTGAATACACTAGATGAGTTATTCAATCCAAATGGCACGGTTTGGAATTCAAAATGACCCTGAGGGGTGCTGAAAGCTAATAAAGGTCTACACTTGGGTTCTACCTCAATTTGGTAATATCCCTTGCTTAAATCCAATTTGCTGAGGTACTTTGATTTACTTAGATTGGCGAATATGGCGGCTGGATCAGGCAAAGGCTCAGCTTGAAATTCTACTGCAGCGTTTAATCGCCTGAAGTCTATACACATTCTGTGTGTTCCATCTTGTTTCCTAACCAAAACCACTGGAGCATTATACGGCGATGTAGAGGGTGCGATGATCCCCATCCGGAGTAACTCCTTAATTTCTTCCTCAATTATTCCAGCCTTGGCGTGGGGTACAGTGTAAGGCTTAACGTTTATGGGTCGATTGTCATTAAGTTTCATTGAGAAAACCTCCAGACTAGTTCTTCCGGGTCGATCTGTTAAAACCTGGTGAAATTGTTCCAGCAGGGTAGTTATCTCCCTCCGTTGCTCATGAGTTAACTCAGGGCATACGGCCACATCTTTCACTCCTTCCCCTTGAGTCATAGGATACTCGGTTAATCCTTTAGTTACACCACTGTCCTCCGCTATGGCGATAGCGACTAATGCTGGGTCCGTGTTTCTTCTTTCTAAGTACCTTTTTAACAGGTTGACGTGATACATTTTTTCTTTATTACCCGTTTTCACTTTATAGTTAGTGTCTGATATCTTTTGAGTCACCTCAAAAGGACCATGCCAACATATTTGGAGTTTGTTGGTATTCTTAGGTAATAATAGTAATACCTTGTCTCCCACTTGCAGTTCTCTTTCCTTAGCACGTTTATTATAGTTCCTTTCTTGGCGTTGGCGAGCTTCTTTTAAATTTTCTATAGCCAGGCTTCTCGCTAATTGTAGTCTTTCACGTAGGTCCTGCACATACTTGGAGACCGTGCGAGCTTCCTCTTCTAATTCTTCCTTTGTCCAGTTTTGTCTCAATACTTCCAGGGGTCCACGTGGTTGAGAGCCAAAGATAATTTCGTATGGGGAATAACCTAGGCTGGCTTGTGGCACTTCCCTATAGGCAAATAGGGCGGCGGGTATATATACATCCCATTCGTCAGGTCGTCCATCAGAAAGTTTCTTGAGCATAGCTAATAGGGTAGCATTGAATCGTTCCACAAGTCCGTTTGCTTGAGGGTGATATACAGATGACTTAATATGAGTAGCATTGAATGTTTCATACACCTCTGCCATCAACTTTCCAGTGAATTGTGAACCATTTTAGTTAGAATAACCTCAGGGAAACCAATGCGTGCGAAAATATTGAATAGTGCCTCTGCCACATGCCTGATATCAATGGATGGCAGGGCTGCTGCCTCCGGCCAACGCGAAGCTTGACATACCACGCACAAAATATAAGCATTTCTTTTCTTGGTTCTTGGGAGTGGTCCCAAGATGTCAACAGATACTCGTTTGAAAGGCACATCGATGAGTGGAGTCTTCCCCAGAGGAACTGGTGGCACCTGACTTTTTGCTGATCTACGCTGACATTCTGGGCAGGAAGCTACATATCTTTTAATATCCTGAGTCACTCCGGGCCAATAGTAGTAGTGACATATTCTATGCATTGTGGCACCTTGACCTTGATGTCCACTCATAGTGGCATCATGTCCAATTTTTAACACATCTTGCCTGTGCTCCATAGGAACGATAAACTGGCTTCTTTTAATCTCCCCTTCCTTGGGCCGACGATATAGTAATCCACCTTTTATATAAAACTCATGTTTTCCTTTATTGGGTTTCTTGTTTTCAGCAAGCGCGAACCATTTCGATAAAGTTAGATCCCTTCGTTGTGCAGTTTTCATTTCTTGAGGAATACTGGTGGAACCAGTCTGTAATTTTTCTTCTTGAATCATTGATCGTGTAAAGATTGGTGCAACTATAGCTGGATACTTTGGTTTTCCCAAGTATACATGCTAGCAGCCCAAGATGAGTTCATATTCGGGATTCTCCATTACAGCCGCCCGAATTTTTCCCCTGACGTATCGGGTTTCTACGGTAATATAAGCCACAGGTAATGTCTTCCTGGGGTTTTCCCGATCGACGTATTTGATCTCCATGACCTCCCCGGTCATATCCTCTGGTTTGACTAATTTCTTATGGACTATTGCTTCATAAAAGCATCCAGTGTCATTTAGGCAGATTGCTGGTTTACCATTTACCAGGACCTTTTCACAGGATGAGGGAAGGTTATTATCAGATTCATCATGAGGTTGATCAACCATCATAGCTCCCACCACAGATCGTTGTGGTTTGGATGCGGTGATCCTTGGGCCCGAGTGATGGTCCTTCCTCCTACAATCTTCATTGGAGTGGGACGAAGTCCGATGGAATTCGCACCAATAGCGACTCCTACCTGAGGGTGCTGCGGATTGAACAACCCTTCCATTAGCTAAATTTCCTGGTTTCTTGTTATTTCCTGGAAAATTTTGTCCGAGTCCCCTCTCCTCTTTATGTATTTGTTCATTCCTGGGATTGCCATTATCCCTCCTTCTGATACCATCCTTACTTTCCCTATGCGCTGCTATGTATCTGTCGGCTAGTTCCTTTATTCTATTTAATTGCGTAGCCCCGTTCTCCTCTATGAATACTCTGACTTCTGGTGACATGCATTCTTTAAGCTGCTCCACCAATATCATCTCCATAATTCCTTGATACGTCTCTGGGTATTTTCCCAGAGTACGCCATTTGTTAAAGTATTTACTGAGTCTCTCCAATAACTGACTATAAGTTTCCGATCTCTCCAGCCTTGCTGCTCTGAACTTCTTCCGGTAGGTAGTGGCTGTTAATTCGTATTTGACCAGCAGAGCTGATCGCAAGGCAACATAACTTTTGGCATCCTCCTCAGCTAGCCTGGAATATACTTCGTAAGCTTTCCCTTTCAGGACGTGGGATAATCTTAAATTCCATTTATCTTCAGGGAGTTCATACATTTTAGCCAGTTGTTCAAACCGGTCTAAGTATATCTCTATTGATTCGATCTTATCATCAAAGGGGTCTAGAGGGAATAGCAGGGAATGATGGGCAAACCCGGTTCTCGCATCCACTAGTAGGGTGTTTCCTGGAATATCTGACTTTCCTTTCTGGATCCTCTCCTTCTCTATTTCCAATTCCATTAGCTTTAAAGCGTATTCCCTATCTGCCTTTTCCTTTTCCATGGCCATTAATCGCTCTTCTTTCTCCCTGGCCATTAATCGCTCTTCTTTCTCCCTGGCCATTAATCGCTCTGCTTCCTCTTTCTCTCTTGCAATAAATAAGTCCACTTCTCTATTGATATGCTTCACCAACTCGGTTCCCTTCAGCCCGAGGGATTCGCCTTCCTTACGTGCTTCCGCCTTAATTTCGGCCTTGGCCTTTACAAAGTCATCCATGACTCTACTTTACAATTATATAATATACAGTCCAGTAAGACTAACTCCAACAATGCGCAATAATCAGTAATGTGTTTACAGCTAACAATAGTGCTTAATCATATAAAACAGTCAATACAACAGCTTATATTAATTAATTATTAAAATAACCATGAACATAAGTTATGGGCAAGCTGATGATGCGTATACCTTATTCTTATGCCAATGTATACTAACTGTGAGAGGCAATTAGAACTATCAAATAAATCCCGGCTCGAGCCCCCATTTATATCCTTTGTGGTGATAAAGATGTTTAATGAATAATTTAAATGGCTTGGTGGTCTAGAGTGATATCATAAGTGATCACACAGATCAATCCTTATTCACAAGGATATCTTTAACTGTCTCCTCACATTCGATATATATAAGAACCAAGTAATTTATATCAAATAATGAAATTTAATTATATTTACAAGTACATTTTGATAATGAATATTTATAAACTAATTGTTCAATGATCAAGACTAAGCTCAGTGTAAAACCCCCCTGATATAATCAATCTAACAATAGTTTAATATGGTATAGTAATGGTTCCCTTTATCATATCATTGTCATCATCAGGCTATGCCCCAGCTTAATGTTCATCGTTTAGGTATACTTAAATTAATCGTGGAGTCCCAGGAGTTCCGTTGAAGAATGGTCCGATTCCCTCCTGCTAGTAGTTGGACTGTTCCCTGCGTACTCCGCTGGTTCAACGATCTCTTCTGTTTCTCTTAATCAACACATCAACTTCCTAATAATGAATAACACTTCGTCTATGATAAGACGTCTTCAATAGACATAGTATGTCGTATTGGCATCGGCGAAATATATGATACTCGTGGCCGGTTTCAATTTGCACAATTGGATATGGTGTCAAATCGACCTCAATCAGGGCGATAGTGCGCCTGATTGGCTTCAGTGTAATATTGGTTTATATTCCACTGGCAGTAGTTATCTGTGCGAAGATCAGGTCATAGGTAGATAAGGATGATCCGCCCAAGCCTGTTCCACACATATGCAACAATTCCTTCTGGTGGGGTGGTCAGGATTCTGCACGCCTGTGTAGTGGGACGATCAGATCACTGGATCCACTGGGCACCAGGAACCAGTCTAAAATTAGAAATAAGCTCAGGGTAGCTTACTAAGGCTAAATTTATCCTTTGTCCACCTCCAGCACTGAGCCTTCAGAGCACAGTACCAAAAGGGATATCATAATTTTGCATGAATACAAATTATGGTTTAATATAGTAATAGGCTATCCATAACACGGGTGCAGACATAAATGCCAGATAATTGATACGTGATTTAACACTAACATTAACGCACTTATTTTTATGCATTCATTTCGTATTCCATCTGACCGATAGAAACGAGCATAACTATATATGATTAGAAGTAATGAATACGTGGGATGTTTAAATCCTCGTATAGTCCGATATGGTGGACTAAGATTAACTCAACGGTCATGACAGGTATTAATTATAAATCAATAACCAACATTCAATTAATGGCAATAAACGAAATAAAATACAATGCTTAAGTAAATTAGTTAGAGTCAGTCCTACCGGTGCTGGTTGGAATAGTTGGCCTTTCCGATTCAATAATGAATTACCAAGTCCGTTAGAATGAATGTATTGTCACTATGTAGGTGATCGACTTCAAATAGATCTTGGCTGGAAAAAGGACCGAATTCTCATCTGTTCTGGTATTTATAAGCTTCAGATGACGTGGAATTCTAATTAATTTTGATTGGATCTCACTCACAGTCCGTTAGTCCTTGTTGTAGTAAGTGAGTACCCCGTACATGGCCAATTACTAGCTTCCGCTGATCGTATTTTGATAAGTTAATTAACCAGAGTTCATTCCCTTGCATTGTTTATGTTTTACGGTGTGATATAAAATTGGAGGTGCATAAATCTCATCACAGTAAGGACCTATGGCAGGTGGAACCTGGTGTCCACTTTGTCTTCGTGGACGAGAAGCCCTAGAACTCTAAGTCTCTTCTCTTGACCAATAATCACTCTATTTTGTATGGTCCATGTGTAGAGTGAAAATAGCGTGTAAAAATTTGCGCTTCATCCATTTTAATGCAATATTTTACAAAATTTGCTGCACGGTAATTCTAAATGCTACGCGGCGTCGGTCAGATATCTGCGCGGCCGCACATCTAACAAGGAATATTATTCTTGACCCTTTAATATGTTTAAGAAACAACGAGCTTGTTTTTCTGAAATATAGAGAGACTTTATTTGGTCCCGTTTGATATTAAATATGGAGCCTAGTATCTAAATAATCACTTCGGTCTGTGTATGGTAGGTCATTGTTGGACCTGTCATGTAAATATCAAAGTAAAGGATATATACTAGGGATGCGGAAATTATCGATTAATTTCTCGATTAATCGTTAAAAATTTTATCGATTAAATATCGATTAAAATAATTTTAATCGATAAAAATTCGATTAAAATTTAAGAAAATATTTATAATATTTTTTAAAATTTTTAGTAATAAATAATAAATTATTAATAATAAATAATAATTTATATACATTTTTTACGTACAAACATCTCCCGCGTAATATTAAAATTTATTTTATTAATTTATGTTGACCGGCAGACGTCAACTAAAAAATGGCTGACAGCCAGAGGCGTCTTTACACCATTTTGGGCCCCCGGGCAAAGAAATAGTGCTTGGCCCTTCCCCCGCAGGAATAAAAAAATGAATATACATAATATATATAATTAAACATATTCCCATGAGGCCCATATGCTCGTGGGCCCCCGGGCAAATGCCCAACGGGCCTATGCGTTACGACGACCCTGCTAACAGAATCAGCGCAGTTAAATTTAAACATATAACTAGAAAGTTGAGCAAATATGTTGTTTTTAAGCTAACTGCGGATGGCAAAGTCGAAGATGGTGAAAAAGTTTACTGTGTTCACTGCCATAAACAATTCTCTTTTAAAGGATCAAATACATCGCTGACGTATCACCTTCAGCACAAATCAAGTATCAACACATTATCATGTAATTTAGTTCAAAATATTCTTAATTTTCAATGTCCGTGAGATATGTTCATTTTAATGACGTCATAAATTTATATTTTTGGTTTTAATCGAAATTATCGATTAATTAATCGATAATTTTTCAAAAGTTAACGATTAAATTTAAATTAATCGATAACAGCCCTAATATATACCGAAAAATTGGGCAATTCTAGTTTTCTTTAAATATAAAAATCTAAGACCGTTATAAAAAACGTTGCTTTACATTTTTTTTAAAGAATAAGTTATATTATATATGTAAATCATCTATATGTTTGCTTGAATTTTAAATTTTATTATTACCTTAATTATAAATTATTAAATACAAAGTAGGGACAAATAATAATTTTAAAAAGTATTTTTGACGCTAAAAACCTTATTGACAAAAAAAAATTGACCAACTCCCTTTATACGATAACTTGATCTTTAATGCAAGAGTTATCTGACTTTGACTGTTGTTAAAACAAGAGCTTATCAGCACCTACCTCTTTCTCTCTCTGACACACACACACAAACAAACGCACAAACACGCAAAAAGTGATCAGGCTACTTCAGTAATTACATTCTTTGGAGAATTTGTACCTCACATGTACACCTTATTATAACGATACCTGGTCACTTTCCTATCACATACACATACACAACACTCAGACACTCTTGACACAAACTGTACAAAGTAAGTTAGAAAAAAAGATGGGACGGGTGTAGGTGATATGAAGAAAATTGGTTCTAGAATTATGTCAGATTCATTGTGAGTCATCCGAAGAGAGCGAGAGAGAAAAACAGAGAGATGGAGAGTTAGAAAGGGAGAGAGAAACTGAGTGAGGTAAAGAGAGCAGCAGAGAGAGAGACAAAGAGTAAGAGTGAGAGAAAAAGAGAAAGAGAGAGACAGAGAGACAAAGATATAGAGGAAAAGAGAAAGATATATACAGAAAGTGTCAAAGAGAGAGAAAGATATATAGAGAGACAGCGGGAGCGATAGATGAAGGCAGATAGAAAGTGTCGTTGCATGAAGGAGAGATAGAAAAGGAAAGAGGCAGAGACAAAAAAAGAGAGACAGGAAGAGAAAGAGAGAAAAAAAGGAGAGACAGAATGAAGGGCAGAAAAGACAAATAGACAGAAAGAGAGAAAGTGAAAGAAAAAGAGACAGAGCAAGAGACTGACAGAAAGAGAGAGACAGAGATATACTGAGACAGAGAGAGATTTAGAAAGCGAATGAAGGAGATAGAGACTGAGAGAGAGAGAGAGAGAGAGAAGGTAGGGGTTAAGGTAATATTCGTGGGACAGCTGGTCGTGGCCGACTATAGAAAAGATGGCACGGGTTGGGGGTGGGGGAGGGGGGAATTCAAAAGCTGACGGAGAGTTATTCTGTATTTCAAAAAAAATTTAAAACTCCGGAAACAAAGAAAAGTAGAGTTTACTCGCTTATTCAATTTCATTCCATATGTGAACTAACTCCCGGGACTAATTTAGGTGGGGGAGTGGGGGAGGGGGTGTTGAATCCTGCACTTTGTTACTCCCCAGCACATGACACACAGGTCATATTTCTTCCCAGCATATGACACACGGGTGATGTGTGATCCTAGCAAACCTTCTTCACCTTGTATGATACAATGGTAGGGACCTAGTGCAGGTGGATTCTTGTGTCTTTTGACTTGAATCTTTTAGGTTTAAGTAACAGGGAGCTGGTACTTCTGAAATATAGAGGGCAACTATCTGGTTCAATGCTGGCAGTGACATTCTTGGGAAAAACCTATCAAACAAGTTTAAAAAAAGCTAGATCCGAAAGAAAAAAACCTAGACAAACTAAAAATAAATAAATATGACGTAACTAAAGCCATTAAAGAAAAGCCGTATTTCCTATTTGAAAATGAGTATGTTTCAAATCATGTTAATGTAATTTAAGCGTGTATTTAGTGTGAGGGGGCAGTCTAATATCGTAAGACATGTGAAGCCGTTTAAGAATGTTATTAAATAAATGGTAAGTTAGCAAATATCGAAGTGGAGTTTTCATGTTTTAATGTGACGACACAGTTCTTAAACACCACCTCCCCGTTGTAACACATGTCAGAAAAGTGTGACCACCTCCCCGTTGTAACACATGTCAGAAAAGTGTGACCACCTCCCCGTTGTAACACATGTCAGAAAAGTGTGACCACCTCCCCGTTGTAACACATGTCAGAAAAGTGTGACCACCTCCCCGTTGTAACACATGTCAGAAAAGTGTGACCACCTCCCCGTTGTAACACATGTCAGAAAAGTGTGACCACCTCCCCGTTGTAACACATGTCAGAATTATAATTTTTTATAAATTAAAGCCAAAATATTGAAGATTTGAGTATATATTTCATCTTATTCAAAAATAAACTAAAACGTCATTTTTCTAACAATCTTAGTTGTTTATATATTGAAAAGACTAGGATACATTGGCCGAGGAAGTTCCATGATAGTCAAATGTATTTTGAAATACAGGGAGAAATGTATATATATATATATATATATATATATATCTTATGTACACCTTTTTAACGTGTAAGTTTATTTGACATAGGTCACCACTTTACACATATAACTAACTCATTATTTATATGTTTTATTTTTAAAATTAAATGTCCAGTTATGGATTACATCAAAAGCAAAATTCGCAATTTCAGCCACACATGTAAAAATATTAATTCTTAATTAAGACAGAGAAAGAGTAGGTAATGGTTAAGGTGATATTCGTGAGACACCATGTTGCTAGCAGACCAGGGGCGGATTAAGACTGCACGGGGCCCCTGGCTGCAATTCAAACTGGGGCCCTATCCAGCCAGCGTCCCATTAAATGATTGCTAGCAGCTAATATAAGACTGTAACTAAATAGTTCATCGGTTCCTTTAACATACTTTGTCTGTACTACGAGATAGGCCTTCCCAGCCAAAGATTATTCATGAAAAAATGGAATACGAAGAAATAACTGTTTGCCGGTATCCTAATATTGAGTGTAAAAATACAATTTAAAAAAGAAATGTGTGCCCACGCCGGGAATCGATCGCGTGACCGCTTTCACAGCAGGGCGACTTTCAACCTCAAGACCACACGAGCCTAATGAAAAAAGTGAAGTTTAAAAATATAAACAATAATCTTTAATATTTTCTCTTAGTGAGCCTATAAAATCAGTTTTTTTAAAATTAATTAATTTAATCAATGATATTTTCAGGAATTCATGCAAACATTTTTCCATCTTTCTTATAAAGTATACTAAATTTGGAGGCCCCTAATCATCGGGGGGCCTTGGCTTTAGCCCGTTCAGCTTATCCGCCATAGTAGCAGACTTGTTGTTGTTGTTCGTCCGTCGATTCGACGAAGACCACTCTAGTCATCCGAGGGTTGCTGGGACTGGCTTTGTTTGTGCGTGCGCAGATGGCTGATGAGGCCGATCCTTGCACGGAAGGTTCGGGAACAGAAGGGACAAGGGACGAGTGGGACATATCCAGGAGGGTTGACAGCACGGGCCTTTCGGGCTTGCCTCTTCTTTTCTGCGGATGTGATCCGGTTTGCCTCGCATGACTTGGCACCTTCGTGGATGGAAGAACGCCAGGTGGAACGATCCATTGCAGCAAGTTCCCACGTGTCTGGGTTGATGGCAAACGCTTTCAGTGAGGCTTTCAGTGTGTCTTTGAAGCGTATCTTTTGCCCACCGTGGGACCGCTGGCCATGCTGGAGCTCGCCATAGAAGAGTCTCTTTGGCAGTCTCTCGTCTGTCATTCGGACCACGTGCCCTGCCCAACGAAGCTGGGACTGCATCAGGAGTGTGAATATGCTGGGGAGACCTGCCTTGGTCAGTACCACAAAAGCTGACGGAGAGTTATTCTTTAAAATATATACATTAGGGCAGTTATTGATTAAAAATTTTTTGTTCGTTTTATCTGGAAAAAATTAATAGCTTAATCTATTAATTTCGATGAATTATATTTTGATAACGCATATATAGATCCCGTTAAGTTGCGATTCATTATTTCGCGAAATCGGTTAAGTTGCGGTAATTCCATGGCTCCCAAATTTCATGAAAACAGCAAATTTGTACTGCTATGCAAGAAATAAGGAAGAAAGACCTTGTTGTTTACGTATGCGCGTCTAAATAAATAATAATAATACAAGGGAAAAATATGTAAATAACTAAAAATATAAAAGTATTAATAAATAATTAATAAATAATTGGAAAAAATAATAGAAATATTTTCTTAAATTTTAATCGAATTATCAAACTTAATTTTGATAGATGAAATCTTTTAGCGTTTAATCGATTAATTAATCGTTAATTTCCGCTGCCACATATACGGAAATAATGTGAACAAATATTTACTGAATTTCACCAAGCTTAAAGAGAAGATTGGTAGGGACCTAGTGCAGGTGGATTCTGGTGTCCACTTTGTCTTCATGGACGAGATGCCCTGGGACTGCCTTGACACCTTTTTAGGTTTAAGTAACAACGAGCGGGTATTTCTGAAATATCTGGTCTCTATCTGGTCCCATTTTAATTTTAATTTGAAGCCTAGTTCCTCAATACCCGGGGTCTTAGGGTTATGACGTTGATCTGTTCTTAAGACGCGTCGTAACCCAAATTTTCTGTGTAAGTCGGAATATTAAAAAAATAAATTTAAAAATAAAAACTGTAAATGACTGTACGTAGAATGCTATGGCAGATTAAGGGGGGGGGCTGAACGGGCTAAAGCCAGGGGCCCCCGATGATTTAGGGGCCCCCAAACTTAGCATATCTTATATAATAAAAGGCAATTTTCTGTCCGTTCTGTCCGGTCCTCGATAGCTTTTGGTCCCTCAAACACATATGACTCCTACAGCCAATCATATTGAACACTTTAACGCGGTCGTTCAAAACGAGTTATTTTTGGTGCAGTATTTCTTCCAAGACTTTATTTTGAGTTATGCGCGTTGGGATTTATAGTCAAAAGCTCTGTTTTTACAAGTTATTTATTTTAACAATAATGAATAGTATTTTGACGTGATGCACATGTATGCCGGTCGAGACGGCTGTTGGAGGGGAGTTACAACATGCCACCGAACGGTGGCGGAACGTCCTTGGACGGGCTTTGTTGCTCGTTTTATAATAAATGTGGACAAATGTATACACGAATTGCTGAAAATATGATAAATTAATAAAATCTAATCTATTAAAATGATCTCTATTTGGACACGATAGTCTTAGCAGTCAAAAAACCTGATATGATAGGCTCAATAAAAGAAATTATTAAAGAATATTATATATTTTTTTTAAATTAACAACCTTAGTCGAGCTCTCGTGGCCGAATGAAAAGTATTAAGGCTTGTGGTGCAAGCGGTGGCGGGATCGATCACCGGGTGTGGTGTGAAATTTTCTTTTCATTTGTTTTTTAATTCTATAATTTGTCTTTTACACTCAATTTTAGGATACCGGCAAAAAGTTATTTCCTCGTGTTCGGTTTTTTCATGAATAATCATTTTGGATGAATATTTACAAGTTACAGTCTTATATTAGCTGCTAGCAATAATTTTATCTAAAGGTACACTGGCTGGATAGGGCCCCAGTTTGAATTGCAGCCAGGGACCCCGTGCAGTCTTAATCGGCCCCTGCATCACACTTATACCAAAGAAAGACACAGACAAAACACAACTTAAAAATTACAGGCCCATATCATTATTCAACACAGATTATAAAATTACAGGCCCATATCATTATTCAACACAGATTATAAAATTACAGGCCCATATCATTACTCAACACAGATTATAAAATTACAGGCCCATATCATTACTCAACACAGATTATAAAATTACAGGCCCATATCATTACTCAACACAGATTATAAAATTACAGGCCCATATCATTACTCAACACAGATTATAAAATCCTTACCAAAACATTAGTCAATAAATTAAAACCACACATAAATACTCTCATTCATGTCAATCAACAATGTAGTATTAAAGGCAGGGTCACTTAAATTCAAAATACTATGTGATTCTATGTAAATGCTTATACTAATTTATTTAGAATAAGTTATGTTGTATCATGATGTACATAGTTTTATAAATATACATGGATACTGTGTATCTTTAATGTAAAATGAGTTTCTGTGAGCAACTTAAAAAAAAATTAAAAATTAATTGAATCTAATAGTTCACCCAAAGTTATGCTTAAAAGAATGTCAAAAGTGGCTAAGATAAAATTAGTTTGACCAGATTTTGATGATATTATTATTGAATAATACCCTTCAAAATTGTACAAAGGTTCACGTCTACATAAAAATAAATGTGCCGCCAATTAGCCCCAATCTTAACCCATTGCATTTCTTAAAGTAAACATAATCCGATTTCTTATTACAAAGACCGGTAAGTTTTTTTTCAATCTTTATTTTCACTTGTAGCAATCGATGAAAGCAATCGTTCTAAAATAATCGCATTTAATATTGAAGAACTAATCTAGCATTGTCGTGTCAGAGGCTTGACACCCGTTTCATAACATTTAGTTCACATCTTATACAAACACACACTTACACGCACACATACACACACAACACACATGAACACACTCGCGCACATACTTATTCACACACGTAACACGGGCTTATCAACATTTTAAAAAAATATTAATCAATCACATCAAATAAAGCACTGCTCTTTTTACATTGTTTCCTTTTCACAAATTAAAATATAAACTCAAACTATGACGTCCAGTCATTTAATATTTTACGGTGCGAAACACCACATGCTCTGTTAATCTCGAAACCAAAATTATTATAACTTTACGTCTATTTTTTCAATTTAAAAAAAAATCAAGAGTTACCCCGCATAGGGGCTTCATATTGACGGACGCGCTTAAGGGCAATATAAATAGGGATATATATTAGATGTGTTTATTGGGAAAGAATGGGGTGCATTAGTGAAGCTGCGTCAGTTGTGACCGACGAATCCTGAAGGCAGCCAGTATTCTCTTCCGTCTATTTGTAGTAGGCCATAAGTAGACCTGACAAAATATTGACCAATAAAACTGCTACCGTGTAATGAAAATTAATTTTTTCTGTATATAAGTATCTAAGAATGTTATAAACACATTGTTTTAGAATGTTTTGAATAAGATAAAATATATATGTTAGTTATCAATATTTTGGCTGTTTTTTTAAATTGCTTAATTAAGATCTTTATTTAAAACAAATTGAGGACAAATAAATTTTTAAAAATATTTTGACACAAAAAGCAAGATTATTTTAAAAATATTTAAATAATCTTTTTTTTAAAAGGACACGCTTTTATTTACATATAGAAAGTGTACTAAAAAGAAGAACATAAAAATTTTCAATATATTTTATTTTCTACTTTTTAGTAACACAATTTTTTAATCAATATTTTGACATAATCAACTCAATTTAATTAGTCAAACTTCGTTGTCTATAACTTAAATGTGATAGTGGTAAAAAGATAGATTATTAATTACAAATTTATGTATTTTAAAAAATAACAGTTTCCCCAACTGAAAATTGAACCCAGTACCTCCAGGTCGAAAATCCATTAAGCCAACAATTGGACCAACTAGGCTACTCAAATTCCAGTTGTTCCTCTTGTATTATCATGTCAATTTAGATTTAGTTTCGAATTACTGAGCTGTTTAACACCTGGAATGTCGTCATCCATGGCTGGTTGTGAACTCCGGTGACATTCACGTGAAAGTCAAGAATAGCACGGATACAGATTATATATAAAGATAAACGTAAAAATGCATTTATTTAATTACGGTACATTCGATCGATCTGAAATTTTGATACAATGCATTGTCATCCAAGTTCTATCTGCGGTAAAATTTTGAGATCTCTAGGACCATCAGAAGTGGTTTAATTTTACGTTACAAGATTTGACGTATACAACATACAAACAGTGTGAGTTAAATAAAAGCTTGTAACTTGTAATAAAATACTTTTAAAAAATCTTTTTTTTAAAAGGACACGCTTTTATTCACATATAGAAAGTGCACTAAAACGAAGAAAATAAACGTTTTCTATGATAACAGGTGAAATCCGTGAACCTATCCACTGCACATACAAGCGTGGGGCGCTGAAATTTTGAGATCTCTCAGATTTACACAACTCATTTCTGTTTGCAATTATCTTTTGCATATAGTTAAGTATTTCTAATTAATATGATAGTAGCATGTATATGATCAAAGTTGTGAAACTTTTAATGTTTATTAATATTCATACTCATAAAAATTTGTATCTATGTTTCGCAGCCTTGCACATGATAGAGAGTTGTGAAGAGCGCCCCACACTTTTATGTGCAGTGGATAGGTTCACGGATTTCACCTGTTATCATAGAAAACGTTTTTCGTTTTAGTGCATTTTCTATTTGTGAATAAAAGCGTGTCCTTTTTAAAAAAAGATTTTTTTAAAGTATTTTATTTTCTACATTTTAGTCTCATAATTTTTTAATTGATTTTTCGACCTTATCAATTAAATTTAATTAGTTATGCCCCCTTTTCATTACAGATTTATGTATAATACAAAAAAAAACATTTTCCCTAACTGAAAATTGAACCTCGTACCCCCATGTCGGCAATCGATCACGCTTATATTTCGGCCAGCAAGACTTGATGTTGATAGTACTTTTTAAAGTTATAATAAAAACTCTTTAAAATTCACGTCTGAAGCCCACACATCTTTTTTACCACTATTTTTTTTATACCAAACACCTCATAAGCGCCCTCCCAACGTTTTATACCACGGTGATGTGTCCACGTGGTGAACTCATGGATGTCAACAAAGCAGACGGGTACCGTTGCTTATATATAGACTATAGATAACCTAAAAATACAATAATTTCAATACGGTACATTCGATCGATCTGAAATGTTGACACAATGTTTTGTCATCCAAGATCTATCTGTGGTAAAATTTTGAGATCTCTAGGACCATCAGAAGTGGTTTAATTTTACGTTACAAGATTTGACGGATACAACATACAAACATTGTGAGTTAAATAAAAGCTTGTAATAAAAAATAGATTAACTCTCTTTACACGATAACTTGATTTTTAATACAGCAGTTAACTGGTTGTGACTGTTGTTAAAACAAGAGAGTATCAACACTTACCTCACACACACACACACTCAGAGACACACACACAGACACACACGTGCGCCCCCGCGCAAAAAGTGATTAGTTTACGCCTGTAATAAAATTCTTTTGAGAATTTGTATCTCCCATGCACTACTTATTATAAAGAGACCTGGTCACTTCCCTATCACATACATATACACAAACTCAGACACTCAGTGACACAAACTGTACAAAGTTACCTGGTCACTTCCCTATCACATACACAGACACACACTCAGTGGCACACACTGTACAAAGTTACCTGGTCACTTCCCTATCACATACACATACACACACTCAGACACTCAGTGACACAAACTGTACAAAGTTAGTTAGAAAAAAAGAAGTGGGAGTGGGTAGGCAGGCCTTGACTCAAGAGACCCATGGCCCCTAGTTACTTTCGACATTTGGGTTCCCCGACCACCTCGAAACTATTTTGGAAATTTAGCAAATTAAATGTACTAGTACAGAACATAAACTTTGTCTACTGCCTTTAATGACTTTAATAAACATCAGAATAATATACTCTATATTACCATAGTTACGTTATTCTATAAAATTTATATAATCTTACTATGAACCTTCTTCTGTGCAAAAGAACGAATGACGTCATCAATTGACTGCATTATTTCTGACTCTATGTACACTACAGAGACTTCAGAGAGTAAATTGAGCCTGTTCTTAATTAATTCTTTACTCTCTTTAGCGCTGAAAACGAGCGAATTTGACGCTGTTGTGTACAACAGCATTCAGAGCACAATTCCTACGGTTTTGGAAATATCCAAAAATACTTTTTCAGATAAGTATTTGTATAGATTCAATGACGACAATTACAAAACTTCATCATTTGACGACAAATGGACTTGCAGGTGCAGACACTCGTTTTACAAAGTCCTATTCCAATCCCCCAGATAAAAAGTTATAAGGTTTCTGACTGCTTCACGGATGTCTTTAGATTCCAAATGATGTAGTTTCGTAAGAAAGTCAAACTTTTTACTTAACTCATCATAAGCAGATCCGCGTCTCCGTATCTGTAGTTAGTCTGTCTATAATGACGTTAAAAATGGTAACTCTAAATATTTCCCTGCCAGAGAGTTCGGTCTCGTTTCCTTTTACTACGTCGAACTGGACTTTACGCTTACGTTTCCTCAAATTCTGTTTTCTTTTCGGGAACCCACTTAGATTTTAATTGATGTCAGATATCGTGACGCCTGTAATTTCTATTACGAATATAAAAAAGAGGGTCATTAAATAATAGAACTTTGTTTTATAATAATGTTGAATAATATTTTTATGTTTCAGTTGGTTTTTTAGTTGTTAATTTGTTCAAGACAATTTCGGTTTTCCTCAAATTTTCTTTATTAAAGATTATTTTCTCTTAGTTTAAGTAAATTTTTATTGAGCTTATTTAAATATTCCAACATAGGGGCCCTAGGCTGGCTGGGGCCCTACGCCACGGCCTTGTAGGCCTGGGGAGAAATCCGGGCCTGGGGGGTAGGTGATTTGAAGAAAATTCGATGTGGCGTTCTGTCACATGCATTATAAAGTCATCCGGAGAGAGAGATAGAGAGAAACAAAGAGAGCGAGGGAAGGGGAGAGAGAGAAAGTGTTAGAGAAACAGAGAGAGAAACAGAGAGAGAGTGATAGAGAATCAGAGAGAGTGACAAAGAGAAAGAGAGGGAAACAAAGATATTTAGGAAAAGAGAGAGATATACAGAAAAAGACACCTAGAGTGAAAGATATTTAGAGGGAGAAAGAGGGAGTGATAGACGAAAAGAGGGAGAAAGTGTCGTTGAGGGAAGGAGAGATAGAGATGGCGAGCGACAGAGAAGAAAAAGAGAGACAGGCAGAGAAAGAAAGAGATAGAAAGAGAGGGAGAGATAGAGGCAGAAAAGAAAAAGAGACAAGAAGAGAAAAAGTGAAACTAAGAGAGACAGAGCAAGAGACCGACAGAAAGAGACGGGGAGAAATGGAGAGAAAGAGAGAGAGGGAGAGAGAGAGAGACAAAGAGAGAGAAAGAAAGAAAGAGACAGAGATAGACTGAGACATAGAGAGAGCGAATGAAAGATATAGAGATAGAGAGAGAGAAGGTAAAGGTTAAGGTGACATTCGTGGGACACCAGGTCGCGACCGACTATAGAAAAGATTGCGCGGGTGATAAAAAAAGACGGATAGTTATTCTCTAAGAAATAAAGAAAAGTAGAATTTACTCGCACATACGAAGGATACACCTGTTTTGTTGTGTTTTGAGCTCTGATGTAGGGCGTGGAAGGTAAATAGATTCACTTGTAAATTTCAGTTCTATTTCATTCAATATAATGACTAAATCACGGGGCTTATTTAGGAAGGGGTAGGCGGAGAAGGACTTTGGAGTCTGCACTTAGTTTCTCACCAGCACATGAAACACGAGTGATGTTTCTCACAAGCACATGACAAATGGGTGATGTTTCTCACCACAACATGACACATGGGTGATGTTTCTCAACAGCACATGACACACGGGTGATGTTTCTCACCAGCACATGACACATGGGTGATGTTTCTCACCAGCACATGACACATGGGTGATGTTTCTCACCAGCACATGACACATGGGTGATGTTTCTCACCAGCACATGACACATGGGTGATGTTTCTCACCAGCACATGACACATGGGTGATGTTTCTAACCAGCACATGACACATGCGTGATGTTTCTCACCAGCACATGACACAAGGGTGATGTTTCTCACCAGCACATGACACACAGGTGATGTTTCTCACCAGCACATGACACACGGGTGATGTTTCTCACCAGCACATGACACACGGGTGATGTTTCTCACCAGCACATGACACATGGGTGATGTTTCTCACCAGCACATGACACACGAGTGATGTTTCTCACCAGCACATGACACATGGGTGATGTTTCTCACCAGCACATGACACACGGTTGATGTTTCTCACCAGCACATGACACACGGGTGATGTTTCTCACCAGCACATGACACACGGGTGATGTTTCTCACCAGCACATGACACACGGGTGATGTTTCTCACCAGCACATGACACATGGGTGATGTTTCTCACCAGCACATGACACACGAGTGATGTTTCTCACCAGCACATGACACATGGGTGATGTTTCTCACCAGCACATGACACACGGTTGATGTTTCTCACCAGCACATGACACACGGGTGATGTTTCTCACCAGCACATGACACACGGGTGATGTTTCTCACCAGCACATGACACACGGGTGATGTTTCTCACCAGCACATGACACATTGGTGATGTTTCTCACCAGCACATGACACACGGGTGATGTTTCTCACCAGCACATGACACATGGGTGATGTTTCTCACCAGCACATGACACACGGGTGATGTTTCTCACCAGCACATGACACACGGGTGATGTTTCTCACCAGCACATGACACATGGGTGATGTTTCTCACCAGCACATGACACACGGGTGATGTTTTCTCACCAGCACATGACACATGGGTGATGTTTCTCACCAGCACATGACACACGGGTGATGTTTCTCACCAGCACATGACACACGGGTGATGTTTCTCACCAGCACATGACACACAGGTGATGTTTCTCACCAGCACATGACACACGGGTGATGTTTCTCAACAGCACATAACACATGGGTGATGTTTCTCACAAGCACATGACACACAGGTGATGTTTCTCACAAGCACATGACACATGTGTGATGTTTCTCACAAGCACATGACACATGGGTGATGTTTCTCACCAGCACATGACACATGGGTGATGTTTCTCACAAGCACATGACACATGGGTGATGTTTCTCACAAGCACATGACACATGGGTGATGTTTCTCACCAGCACATGACACACGGGTGATGTTTGGTCCAATATCAAGTTGTTACTCCAGAGTGTCTAAAACAGGGGACATGTTTATTTTGCCCAATAAAAACAAAAATTGTACTTTTCATACCCTTTGATGGTTTTACACAATGTCCAAACACATATGAACATATTGAAATAATAATAACACTAAAATTGATATTTTAATTGTTTATATGAATGTAATTGTGAATGGGTTTTATGTTGGCGATATGCTCTTTTCCAAAAAGACACATTTTTAATTATTCTATAAAAAACACACATACGCCTGATTTTGAAATATAATACATTTTAATATTCAGAAATGAATGCTCTTTAAAACATACAAGCCACTCAAAAAATAAATGTGCCCCACTTCAACAATTACCAAACTTTATATGCGTGGGACATGAAAATTATATTTTTTTTGAAAATACCCACATAAGCGATTAAGAGTTTAATTTTTGTATTTAAGGTTGTTTATTAAGGGGGTGAGTTTGAAACCACGAAGCAGCGTAAGTAGGGAACCGGGGTAACCAGTGGACTCACTGTGATAACTTCAGTCTGTTAATGGTAGGCCATCAGTAGACCTGACAAAAAAATACGAAAGATAAATTAAATATAGTTCGTCATGTGGTGTACACACTCTGTCTGTATATATAAAAATAAGATTGTTTTAACCACGAGGTTTTCAAAATTTTTAAATAATGTATATTATATATGTTAATCATCAATGTTTTGGCTTTTTTTTTATAAATTTATCATTAAATTTTATATTCAATACAAAACAAGGACAAATAAATTTTAATACATATTTTGAGACTAATAAAAACAAAATTTAAATAAAACTAATGAACTCCCTGTATACGATAACTTGATTTTTAATGATGCAGCAGTTATCTGGCTTAGACCATTGTTAAAACAAGATGTTTATCAACATTTACCTGACACACACACCCACGCACGCACACACAAACAAGCAAAAAGTGATGAGGTTACTTCAGTAATAACATTCTTTGGAGAATTCGTACCCCCCTGCACACCTTATTATAAAAATACCTGGTCACTTTCCTATCACATACACATACACACGCTCAGACACTCAGTGACACACACTGTACTAAGTTAATTACAAGAAAAATAGGGAGCGTTGGTAGGTGATTTTAAGAAAATCTGTCGTAGAATTATGTCACACTCATTATGAAGTCTCACGCGGAGAGAGAGGGGGGGGAAGAGAATGAGAGAGGGAAACAGAGAGAGACAGTGAGATAGAGAAAGAAACAGAGCGAGAGACAAAGAGAAAGAAACAGACAAAGAGACAGAAGAAAAAAGAGAGATATAGAGAAAGAGACACAGAGATAGAAAGATATATATAGAGAGACAGAGGGAGCCATAAACATAGACAGAGAGAAAGTGTCGTTGAGAGAAAGAGAAATAAAGGGGGAAAGAGGCAGAGAGCGAAAGAAAGAGAGACAACGCGATAAAGAAATAAATAATGAAAGAAAGAAAGACATAAAGAGAAAGAATCAGAGAGAGAGATAGAGGGGGCAGAGAGAGACACATAGACAGAGAGAGAGAAAAAAAGAGAGACAGAGGAAGAGAGAGACAGAGAGAGAGACAGTGAGAAAAGCAGAGACAGTGAAAAGGAAGAGAAAGACAGAGAGAGAGACAAAATAGAGAGAGGCAGAGAGAGAGACTAAGACAAAGAGAGAGAGAGACACTAAGACACAGAGAGAGAGAGAGAGAAAGATAGACCAAGACAGAGAGAGAGAGACAAAATAGAGAGAGTCAGAGAGAGAGAGAGACTAAGACACAGAGAGAGAGAGAGAGAGACAAAGAGAGACTAAGTCAGAGAGAGAGAGAGAGACGAGAGACAGAGAGAGAAGGTAATGGTTAAGGTGATATTCCTGGGACACCCGGTTGCTGGCCGACTAATAGAAAAGATGGCGGGGGTTTGGGGTTGGGGGGGTAATTGTTTAAAAAATATCCGGAAATAAAGAAAAGTAAAATTTACTCGCTCACACTAACGATACACACGTTTTGTTGTGTTGTTTATTTGTGTTGGTCACTGAGTGAGGGCGTGGGGTGTCAATAGATTCACTTGTGTTGGTCTCTGAGTGAGGGCGTGGGGTGTCAATAGATTCACTTGAGTTGGTCTCTGAGTGAGGAAGTGGAGCGTCAATAGATTCACTTGTGTTGGTCTCTGAGTGAGGACGTGGGGTGTCAATAGATTCACTTGTGTTGGTCTCTGAGTGAGGGCGTGGGGTGTCAATAGATTCACTTGTGTTGGTCTCTGAGTGAGGACGTGGGGTGTCAATAGATTCACTTGATTTGGTCTCTGAGTGAGGGCGTGGGGTGTCAATAGATTCACTTGTGTTGGTCTCTGAGTGAGGGCGTGGGGTGTCAATAGATTCAATTGTGTTGGTCACTGAGTGAGGGCGTGGGGTGTAAATAGATTCACTTGTTTTGGTCTCTGAGTGAGGGCGTGGGGTGTCAATAGATTCACTTGTTGATTTCAATTCAATTGCATTCCATGTGTTAACTAACTTCTGGGTCTATTTAAGGTGGGGTGGTGAAAGGGGGGCGTTGGAGACTGCACTTCGTTTCTCACCAGCACATGACACACGGGTGATGTTTCTCACCAGCACATGACACACGGTGATGTTTCTCACCAGCACACGGGTGATGTTTCTCACCAGCACATGACACATGGGTGTTTTGCGATGTCCTGCAATCATTCTTCGCCTAGTATTGTAAGGGCCAATGTTCCCTTTAAAGTTCGTTGGTCCGTGCTAAAAGTGAAGATTGGTAGGGACCTAGTGCAGGTAGATTCTGGTGTCCACTTTGTCTTCGTGGACGAGGAGCCCTGGGACTGTCTTGACCCATTTTTAGGTTTAAGTAACAACGAGCTGGTATTTCTGAAATATAGAGGGCCTCTATCTGATCCCATTTTAAATAAGTTTAAAGTCTACTTGCTTAATACACGCGGTCCACTTGTTATGACGTAGATTCGTTCTTAAGACGCGTTGGAACCCGATTTTCACAGTAAGTCGGAGCAATAATAAAAACCCTCAAAGCAGTGGTCCGCAACCCCATGCCCGTTCGATACTCTTCCAGTCTTCTGGGTTAAAGTTACAGTGAAATATTCTAAGATTGCCACCATAGCAATTAAATCTCAATTGCCATTTCCGACATCTTGTCTGTGTGAATCGGGGTTTCTGCAGTGACAGCAACTAAAACAAAACAAAGGAATAAACTGGACATAAGCAGCACACTTCGGCTGTCGTTTTCTCCTATTACCACCAGATTGAACCGTCTCGATGCAGAGAAACAAGCTCAGGGTTCTCATAGATTTAATGTTCTAACAAGTTAAAATATTAAACCATTTTTAATTTATTTTTGGTCTAATTTCATTTGTTTTAACGGCATGTACAATTACATAAAAATTATCAATGAAAAAAAGTTCCTGTAGAATCAATCAACTATTGAACTTTGACCGGTCCGCGGCTATAAAAAGTTTGGGGACCTCTGCTGTAAGAAGCTTTACATACAGTGGTGCTATAATAAATTTTAGTTAGTGACATAAAAGGTGTATTAAAAAAAAGAGAAACTATTTTTTAAAACATGAATTACGATAGATATTAACGGCGTAAGTCGGAAAGATTAATTATATTATCTTATTTATGGTTATGGGTGTGAGTTCCTAACCACGAAGGAGCGTAAGTCGGGACCGGCGTAACCCGAGGACTCCCTGTCATAAGTTCAGACTGTTTACCGAAGCCATTATTTTTTATATTTTTTTTAAGTTAAAGATACACAGTATCCATGTATATTTAATAAAATAATGTACATTATGATACAACATAATTTTCCTAAATCTCATAATGTAATCATTTACTACAGAATCAAAATTATGCAAATAGTAATATGAATTTAAATTTCCAAACATTTTTCATAGAAACAACTAACTTGAACATCATACATTATTCTTAACATTTCTATTATTCTCTTTTAATTTGTTGTCTAAAAATCTGTTCTAATGTTATGTTGGTGTTTGCCCTCAGAGATTCATGCTACATCAAGGTGAAACAGTATCAATGTATATCAATAAATAATGTACATCATGATACAACATAACTTATTCAAAATTATACAAAAGATTCTAGAATCAAAATTATACAAAAAGTAACATGAATTTAAATGACAAAACATGTTTCTATAATTGAAGCACTTCTGATAGAAACAAATAACATGAACATCATACCTTTTTATTAAAATTCAATCATTATCTTGTAAATTTTCAATCATTTTCTGTATTGTTTGTCTAAAAATGTGTTCTAATGTTATGTTGGTGTAGTTGTGATTGTTGAAAAATGCCTTCAGTCTGTGATGCCATATGTGTTTTCTGTACTGTGAAAGTATCCTTAAGCTTATTGTTTGTTGTTTCTTGTTTATAGAGTCTGGTATTATGTTTAGTGTTATTGCTTTGTCTATATCTACATTGTGTAATGTGCCTGCTTGTATGAATTGTTGAAGTGTGGATTTAGTTTGTAAAATTGTATTGCATGTGAGATATAAATGTTGTTCAGTCTCATCAGCCCCTGACCTGCAGAGTGGACAGCCTATTCTTGCCCCTCTGTCCTTATATTTCCTTCTGACCTACAGAGTGGACAGCCTATTCTTGCCCCTCTGTCTTTATATTGTCTTGCTGAGACTGGTGTTGTATTGTATATTAGTCTGTATGTTATTTCTTTTTCTTGATTGGGCATTTCTCTAATATGAGTATTTTTAAATGTGTCCTCAGTGTTTGTAATTCCATAAATCTTGTGTCCATTTAATTCTATTGTTCAGAGGTGTTGCTTGTTTTTTTATTAAAATGTGTATATATTTCTTTGGTTGTTTTGTGTAATACTTCTTCATTGCCTTTTATTGCTTTGATGCATGCTGTATGAAATTGTGATTGTTTTTTTCCAATGTAATGTGCAGTGCTATTATCTATTGCTGTTAAATATCCTAATCTGATCCCTAAGTAATAATGAGTGAATGTATTTTCTGATTTTTTCCTAATGGCTTGTCCTATGAATTTTATTCTGAGTGCTTGTATTTTGGTTTGTATGTCTTGCAAGTTTATTACTCCAATTAGCTTAGATTGTATTAGTGTTGCATGTTTTATATTGTGTATTGTTCCTTGAAATATGTATTTAGTTATGTGTGAGTTAATTTCTTTTAAAATTGCTGGTGGGGGTTCCCATATTGTTCCTGTATATATTGTTTTGGGGATGACAAATGTGTTTATTATTGTGCTCCTTCCAAAAATTGTTTGTGCTGTGTATTTGTTTCCTGTCAATAATAATTTTAATAGATTGTTCAATCTTCCTCCATATTTCAGTGTTTGTCTGTGTCTGATTATTGGAATAAAAGATCCCATAAATTCTAAGACTCTCCTTCCTTATTATGCCTAAAGGGAAATCTAGTCTATCCTGCCACATACCAATCCCCATAATTTCAGATTTGTTTACATTAACTTCGGACCCACTACCTCTTCCAAATTCTTGAAAAATTGAAATTATTTTGTAAATTGACCTATCATTTGTGGGGAAAAAGACAGTGTCATCTGCATATGCAATGACTTTGATATCTCTGGCTTCAGGGATCCTCATTCCTGTTATGTCCTTTGCCATCCTGATAACATGCTATTATAAGATATAAGGTTAATGTCATGATTCATGAGCCAATTTTTTTCAATATATAAGATTCTTAAATTTTTATATAAACGTTGTTTCGAACATTTTTGAATAAGATATAATATATATATAAGTTATCAATATTTTGGCTTAAGTTTAAACTTATTTGATTAAGATATATTTTTAATACAGAGTTAGAACAAAGAAATTAAAAATACTTATATTTGACACTAAAGAAATATTTAAAAAACAGATTAACTCTCTACACATGATAACATTTTTTAATGCAGATGTTAACTGGCTGTGACTGTTAAAACAACAGATTATCAACACCTACCTCACACAAACGCAGTGACACTCACACAAACACACGCACACACACACAGTGATGAGGTTACTTTAGTAAATTTTTTTTTAAATGTGTACCCCCCTCCCCCTTGCACACCTGGTAAATTTTCTATCACATACACACACTCTAACACTCAATGACAAAAACTGTTTCGTATAAAAAGAGGGGGCGGGGGTACGTGATTTGAAGATGATTCGTCGTGGAATTATGTTACATTTATAATGAAGTCATACAAAGAAAGAGGGAGAGAGAGAGAAACAGAGAAACAGATGAAGGGAGAGAAAGAGAAACAGAGAGAGGGAGAGAGATAGAGAAAGAAACAGAGAGAGAGAGAGAGACAAAGAGAAAGTGAGAGAGAAAGCGATACTGGGAAAGAGAGAGATTTGCAGAAAGAGACACCGTGAGATAAAAATAAATAGAGACATAGAGTGCGATAAACGAAGACAGCGGGAAAGTGTCTTTTAAAGAAGAAAGAGAGAAAGAAAGGGATATAATCAGAGAGAGAGAAAGAATGAGAGAAAGTGAAAGAGATACAAAAAAGAGAGAGAGACAAAGAGAGAGAGAGAGAGAGAGAGAGAGAAGGGCAGAGAGCGAAAAAGAGACAGAGAGAGAAGGAAAAAGAAAGAAGTACAGAGGAAGAGACAGAAAGAGACAGAGAGAAAGAGAGAGGAGGGTGGAGAGAGAAAGAGAGAGACTCAGCGAAAGAGACTGACAGAGAATTAGAGAGAAATATAGAGATATTCAGAAATAGACCAAGAGAGAGAAAGATATATAGAGAGAGACAGAGGGGCGAGAGACGAAGTCGGAGAGAAAGTGTCGTTGAGAGAAAGAGAGATAGAGAGGTAGAGACTCAGAAAGAGAAAGAACGAGAGACAGACATACAGAGAAAGAGCGAAAGAAAGAGAGAGAGAGAGAAGATGAGAGAGTTAGGGGCAGGTGTAAATGATTTACTTTTGTATGTGTTTTGTAGGCGTTCTCACATTACAAACTTTCGTGTGATAAATCCTTGAAATACTATTGTCAACAAAATAACTTTAATTTAATATGCACATTATATACAAAAGTATAACTTTGAGGTTTCACAACGTGGAGACATCAGCCACACATCCGCCATTCCTCTCTGACAACTGGTTTCGACCTTTCTACCCATGTGACCTTTCTGTGAACTCGTCTCGTGATTATCACGTGACAGCAGAGAGAGATTAAGTTACAGAGACAAAGAAAAAGAAACAAAGAGAGACAGAGGAAGAGACAGACAAAAACACAGAGTGACAGAGAGAAAGAGATAGAGAGAGAAACAAGAAATAAAAACTCGAATGAGCATTTAAACGCAATTTCCAACAAGGAATTTCCGATTTTGAATCTTATCTTCTTATCTTATCAATACAGACGCTTCTTCTATGCAGAAGATAGTTGCGTCCAAAGACCATGACAGATGATCTGTTGGCAAGTGATGCAGCATTCACAGGCCACGGCTTTGTGGGTTCCACGCATTACCCAGCCGCCTAACTACATGTAGTGTTAGGTACCCATTCAGAGCGGGATGACTCAGGGACGCCCTAGGCCCCGGGAACAAACCCTTGCCTTCACACGGATTCGAACCCGTGACCATCGGTACGACAGTCCAGTGCGCTGCCACTGGAAATCAAGGGAAATCATTATAGATTACAATAAAAGTCGATTCAAATAAGTAATTCTGAAACTAAACACAATATGACGTCATATCCCCTCACGCTACATCACACCAAGAATGTGTCAATATAATGCGCACCACGCAACAATCTAACCTAAGCATTCACAAAGCGGGCATCCTAAAACCCCTAGTCATTCTAGATTATACCTTAATAGACATTTCAAATCAATAATTTTGAAACAAAACAAAACAATTGTTTTAAAAAATTGCTTCTAAAATCACCGGATTCGAACGGATGAATGTGTGGCAGACGATCCTTCTCGGACATTCTTCTAAATATTCATATTTGTTTCAACTCGATTGATGTTATGGTTGGCGACAAATTGAAAAAATACTGATATTTTTTCGTTTTTTAAACAAAATTTCCAGGAAATACAGTAAACGTTTTCGGTATTTTTTATGGCCGTTGCACATCCTTAGGACCTCCTTAGCATATTTGCAAGAAACTCGAACCCTCTATCTGGTATGGTTCAGGAGGAATTGCATGTGCAAGCGTTACAGACATTTCGAATCTATAAACGCAAATTTTGCAAAGGAAATTGCGTTAAAAATGCGACAGAAAAAGACTGACTTTGACAGATAGATAAATAAAGAGATCTAAGGAAAGAGAGAGATACAGAGAAAGAGAAGGTAATGGTTAAGGTGATATTCGTGAGACAGCATCTTGTTGGCCGATTATAGAAAAGATGGCGCGGGTAGGTGGGGGGTAGTCAAAAGTTGATGGAGAATTATTTCTTTAAAATATATCAATGATTAAAAAAAAATTGTTCGATTTATCCGGAAAAAATCAATAAATTAATCGATTAATTATATTTTAATAACGCTTGTATAGATCCGTTAAGTTGCGATTCATTATTTCGCGAAATCGGTTAAGTTGCAGTAATTCCATGGCTCCCAAATTTTTTGACGTAACACAGCAAATTTGTTCTGCTATGCAAGAAATAAGGAATAAAAACCTATTTGTTTAACTATGCACGTCTAAATAAATAATAATGATACGATGGAAAAGTATGTCAGTAACAAAAAATATAAATTATTAATAAATAATTAATAAATCTTAAGACGCGTCGTAAAGTCGAAACCCAATTTTCAGTGTAAGTCGGAATTTTACAAAATAAAAAAAAATAAATAAAAACTGTAAATGACTGTACGTAGAGTGCTATAAAAATGGAACAGTAAATGAGAGAAAACAAATTTTTACCTCATGAATTAGAGTATATATTAATTTAAAAAAGAGAGCACAACTCCTAGACCTCATGAATTAAAGTAAACATTAACAGCGTAAGACGGAATGACACAATATAATATTGCATTAATAATCAATGGAGAGGGGGGGGGTAATCGTAACCACGAAGCGACGTAACTCAGTGGCCGGCGAAACCCGAGGACCCCCTGTAATCACTTCCGTCCATTTATGGTAGGCCATTGGTAGGCCTGACCAAAAATTGAAACAAAGAACTATAGCAATACGCGTGAAGTAATTTAATTCTCTCTGTATTTAAATATCTTAGATTATTATAAAAAACTGTTTTATACTTTTTAAATAAGGTAACATATATATGTCAATTAGCAATATTTAGGCTTCAATTTTAAGTTTCATAAATCAATTAAATATTCAATACAAAATGAGCACAATTAAATAAAGAAAATATTTTTGAAACTAAACATTATTGAATAAATCAGATAAACTCCCATTACATGCTGACTTGCTTTTAATGCAGTAGTTAACTGGCAATGACTGTATATAAAACAAAAGGTTATAAACACCCTGCTCCCCCCCCCACCAAAACAAATGAGATTAGTTAACTGGCTATGACTGTATATAAAACAAAAGGTTATAAATACTCCACTCCCCCCACCACTAACACACAGGAGGTTAGTTAACTGGCTATGACTGTACGGTATATAAAACAAAAGGTTATAAACACCCTGCTCCCCCCCCCACCAAAACAAATGAGATTAGTTAACTGGCTATGACTGTATATAAAACAAAAGGTTATAAATACCCCGCTCCCCCACCACCAACACACATATATATTTGTTATGATTTGATTGAAATGAACAGATTTTCGAATGTCATATGTTAAACAGATGGGCCCGATGACCCTTAATGTAATTCCTTTTTTTAAATCCCTTATATTAACTTCACCGGCGTCTCATCGATCGTTCGTTCGTTCGTCCCGCGGAAAAACAAACGTCGAAATTTGGCACACGGACCCGTCTCACCTAACAATGCATGGTATCAAAATTTCAGATCGATCGAACGTACCGTAATTAAATTAATGCATTTTTAGTTTATCTATATACATTTTTATAAACTATATGTAGCGGCAGGGGGGATAATTTCGGTTTCAGTCTGTCAATGTTTGTCACTTTTGAAAATAATCAATACTTTTAGTTATGTCTCATATATAAGGATTTATTGTCAAAAACTTTGTTTTTACGGGGTTGTTTTTTAACCACGTTTTTATTATTTCGCTTTCGTTCATGTGGCATTGTTTGTTTGTTGGTGGTTTGTCTGTCCACAATTTTTTTCAAATGTGCCAACGTAAAATTGAACCCCTTCTGATGGTCCTAGAGATTTCATAATTTTACCACAGATAGATCTTGAATGACAATGCATTGAATCAAAATTTCAGATCAAATGTACCGTTATTAAATTATTGAACTTTTTAGTTTATCTATATTTTATTATATACTTGCTTTCTTGTCTGTCTGTCCGCAATTTTTCAAATTTGCAAACCTAAAATTAAACCACTTTTGATGGTCACAGAGAGCTCAAAATTTTACCACAGAGAGATCTTTGATGACAATACATTGTATCAAAATTTCTGATTGATCGAATGTACCATAATTAAATTTAATGTATTTCTTAGTTTATCTTTATATAAGCCTCTGTACCCGCCTGCCGTAGTATAATTGAACGTTGCGCATTCACCCCGTGACCTCATCGCTTTGTTATTAAACGTTGGGCGGGCGCTGATGAGGTGTTTGGTAAAATAAATAGAGGTAAAAAAATATTTTTTAAAAACCACGTTTTTATTAGTGGACTAAAAAGAATAAAATAAATAAAGTTAAAAAATGATTTTGAAATATCTCGTTTTAATAAGTGGACTAAAAAGAAGAAAATAATTTAAAAATTATAAGTTCAAGTACTTCCATTTAATATGACTAAAAACGTGGGGTGGGTGTTTGGTATAAAAATTAAAGATTTCTAATTTAGAAGGCAAAAGAGAGATCTATAAGTGAGAGAATGAGTGAACCGCATATGTTAAACCTCATAAGCGC
>CALYLW010002463.1:45574-78074 GCA_944989445.1 Ampullaceana balthica
AACTGTTTGAAAATGTGGTTAAAACAAGAGATTATCAACACCTACCTCACACACACTGGAGATTAGTTAACTGTTTGAAAATGCAAACAGGGATAAGGTTACTTTAGTAATACAATTCTCTGTAGAATTCGTACCCCTCATGCACACCTTATTATAAAGAAATCTTGTCACTTTCCTATCACATACACATACACACTCTGTACACCTGGTCACTTTCCTATCACATACACATACACACTCTGTACACCTGGTCACTTTCCTATCACATACACATACACACTCTGTACACCTGGTCACTTTCCTATCACATACACATACACACTCTGTACACCTGGTCACTTTCCTATCACATACACATACACACTCTGTACACCTGGTCACTTTCCTATCACATACACATACACACTCTGTACACCTGGTCACTTTCCTATCACATACACACTATGTACACCTGGTCACTTTCCTATCACATACACACTATGTACACCTGGTCACTTTCCTATCACATACACACTCTGTACACCTGGTCACTTTCCTATCACATACACACTATGTACACCTGGTCACTTTCCTATCACATACACATACACACATTCAGACAGTCAGTTACACAAACTGTACAAAGTTAGATAATACGTTGTGGAATTATGTCACATACATTAGGAAGTAACCAGGAGAGAGAGAAACAGAGAGAGAGAGAAACAGAGAGAGAGAGAGAAAGATGGAGAAACAATTAGAGAGAGAAAAAGAAACAGAGAGAGAGAAAAAAAACAGCAAGAAACAAAGAGAGTAAGAGAGAGAGAGATAGAGATAGAAAGAGAAAAACAGAGAGAGACATAGTGAAAGAGAGATAGGGGGTGACAGAAAGAGAGATTCAGAAAATTAGAGGGGAAAGAGAGATATGCAGAAAGAGACATCGAGAGAGTAAGATATATATATAGAGAGAGAGAGACAGCGGGAGCGAGAGACAAAGACAGAGAGAAAGAGTCGTTGAGAGATAGTGAGGGAGAGATTGAGAGAGAATGAAAGAGATACAGACAGAGAGAGAACGAGAGAAATAAAGAGACAGAGAGAGAGAGACAGAGAGGGAAAGAAGAGGCAGAAGGAAAGGGAAAGCAAAAGGGGACATAGGAAGAGACAGAACGTGAGAGAGCCAGAGAGAGATGAACAGACATAGTGAGAGAAGAAGGAAAGACAGAGAGAGAGACAGAGATAGAGACAGAGAGAGCGAATAAAAGAGATAGAGACACTGAGGGAGACAGAAGGTAATGGTTAGAGAGATATTCGTTGGACACACGAAAATAAATACAGGTGCTGGTAGTGGGGTAGTCAAAACATGAGAGAGATTTATTCTTAACAAAAATATACATTCCGGAAATAAAAAAAAAGTAGAATTTTCTCGCTCACTTTAACTTTAAGGATACACACGTTGTGTTGTGTTGTGTGTTGTCTCTGAGTGACGGTGTGGGGTGTCAATAGATTTACTTGTGCTGGTCTCTGAGTGAGGGCGTGGGATGTCAATAGATTCACTTGTGCTGGTCTCTGAGTGAGGGCGTGGGGTGTCAATAGATTCACATGTGCTGGTCTCTGGGTGAGGGCGTGGGGTGTCAATAGATTCACTTGTTTATTTCAGTTCAATTTCATTCCATATGTGAATAAACTCACGAGAGTAAGTAAGGTGGAGAAGGGGGGAGGGGGATGTGGGGCCTGAACTTCGTTTCTCACCAGCACATGACACACGGGGGATGTGCGATGTCCAACAATCCTTTTTTCACCTAGTATGGTAGGTACCAATTTTCCCTCGAATGTTCATTTGTCCGTGTTCAGCGTAATAGAAAGTGTGTGCAAAGTTACACAGCCACAATTTTTATGTTCCAGATTTTTCAAATTTTGCGGCGCTGCACTTCTAAACTGCTGCGCGACATCGGTCAGATATCTTCACGGCCGCACAGCTTATAGTGAAGATTGGTAGGGACCTAGTGCATGTGGATTCTGGTGTCAACTTTGTCTTTATGGACGAGAAGCCTTGGGACTGTCTTGACCAATTTGTAGGTTTAAGTAACAACGAGCTGTTATTTCTGAAATATAGAGGGCCTCTATCTGGACCCATTTTAAATTAAATTTGTAGCCTAGTTCCTCAATACACAGGGTCACGGGGTCACGGGGTCCTGGGGTTTTTACGTTGTCCGTTCTTTAGATGCGTCGTAAACCGATTTTCAGTGTAAGTCGAAACAAAACGAAAAAATATTGTTAAGTATTTTTAAAGAATGTTAATTATAATACACATCACATCGCACGATAATTCAAAAATAATTTTTTTTAGTTATTTCTCAAAAATAATTTTTTTTAGTTATTTCTCAAAAATAAAAAAAAGGATTTATAGTAAAACAAAAAACTACTACAGTCTTCCTGCTAAAGTTCAGCTTGATGTGATCACGGGAAAAGGGTTATAAAAAGACAGATTAGCAATTACTAGCATTTACATTATCAGATCGGAAATATATTTTTTTTTAAAGTATCGTCAATATAATATGAACCGCACCGCGCGATAAGAAAGTATTAAAAGGTTGTTCAATATAATACACACCGCGACACTCATGCACAAAAAATAACATGCTACATATAAATAAATAGAGTTAAGTTTAGGGCTGTTAACGATTAATTAAAATTTAATCGTTAACTTTTGAAAAATTAACGTTTAATAAATCGTTAATTTCGATTAAAGCCCAAAATTAAAATGTATGATGTCATAAGTAATACTTATTAAACGTTCTTGTTTTAAATCTAAATAACACCGGTATGTATCTTTTGTATGTCATCTTTTTAACCAAATACGCAAAAAGACAAGTGTGTTGACTTGACATTATTTGGTTCAAGTGATGGGCGTGTCTCTTTGACATATAACCAGCCAAGTTGAACAATCATACATTGAACTGAGGTAACTGGTATGCACAAAACGGTATTGGCAAAGATTGACATCAGATATCAGGGTTTATTAAGTTTCCACCATTGTAGAGGGTTAATGGATTCAGGAACTTTCATCTCCAGTTTGTAACACAGTAATTTATCAGAAGAGATGTCGTCATTTTATGTCTCTGAGGCCAACTCCATTACTGGCATTAGCTTAATACGCTTTTCATTTAGTTTGATAAGTAAGCAAAGTGTTAGAACCATGGTAGGCAAACGAATGTAGCCGTCTGCTAGAGTATGTTTTACTGCAGGGACACGCCGGTGGGCCAGTAACACACTGCCCCTGGTCTGTGATAGGGTACATACTGTGCATACCCACATAGTACCCACATAGCGCCGCACCATGTGCACCGCACCGAGATGCACTGGGAAGGAGTGACGGAGTGACGTATTGGTGCGGTTGGTTGTTGTTCCGGTTCGAACGGAAAAAAGTGTTTGGTTGTAGAATTATAAAAACAAATAAACTTTGTATAACTGTAATTCTCCACCTTATTGTTGACTATAAAATACTGTATATGAGAAGCCTACACACGGCTACAGTTTTGGCGCTGCGAGCAGGGTAAAGTGAGGACAGTTTTTCATTTAAATTAAATCGTGATAGGAATTCAAACGGACACACAGATGGAGCAGGAACAGCACCAGTTTACCCTACTGCCCAAGTTACCAAAGTTCACGGGTGACAGCGGGGTAGACTAGTTCGTCAAAGAAGTGCGACTGTTACTACAGTTACAGCCTGTGCCCCCAGTTTCAGCGGTCACATGGATCCTGAGCGCTCTGGACGGGCGTGCTCGACAGGACGTCCTAAACCGGGCACCGGACGAGATCAATACCCCTGAGAAACTGTTACGTCTGATAGTGCAGACATGGGGTGAGCAGAGAGACGCAAGCACTCTAACAGCAGCCTTCTACCGACGTCACCAGGGCCTGGGTGAGACAGTCAACGATTACTCAGCGGCTTTAAGAAGTCTGTTTCAACTGGTGAACTCTGCACGACCTGGCATCTTGGCGGACGACATGCTCCGAGATGCTTTCATCCAAGGCCTTCAGCCAGCCGCCATACGTCGTGACATACGAGCATATGCCAGATTGCACGCTGGCAGCTCTTATGAGCAAGTAAGGAAGGAGGCTCAACGCTGGATGAGAGAGGACTTCTCTGACGTCGCCGCAGCTGCCCAGCTCTCCGCAGTACCTCTCCCTGACTTGGCACAGATGAAGCAACAACTAATGTCCCACATAGACCAGCAGGTGGCAGCTGTGGCAGACAGTCTCCACCAGTCGATTCGCCAGCAGCGAGGGGACATTGACTTTTACGGTGTCCACTGTCCACCAGCTCCCAGACAGCCTAGTCTGGATCCACGACGACATCTGCAGACCGCACGCAGACAGTCCAATCAACCCCAGGGACCATCTCCGTGGGGCACCCTGACATGCATGTGGTGCAATCGAAGAGGTCACATAGAAGACGAGTGCCAGGCCAAAAAGAGGTACGTTGCTAACCAAAATAATGCACCCCAACAACATCCTCAGCAGCAGCTGCCTAGACAACAGATCACCCAAAGAAGACAACCTGTGAACCAGGGAAACTTCTAAACCCCGTTGCTGTCAACAGACACGCAACGGGGACGTTAACGGGCCTCATTGGCACGTGTCCAACCCTGGAGGTAACCCTAAATGGTCACCAGGTGGCGGCACTTATTGACACGGGGAGCAAAGTAAGCACCATCACCGAAACATGGGCATTCCAACATCTTGGCCACCTCACTCTTGAAACCGGCTTCATAACTCTACGGGCCGTCAACGGAGCTGAGGTGCCATATCTGGGAATCATGACAGTCCATGGGCAACTACTAGGGCAGCATCTACAAGATGTCCCGTTCCTCGTTGTCAAGACCCCAAACGACCTGGTGACACAAGTACGAAAACAAGAGGTTCCTGTGCTGCTGGGAATGATTGTATTGAAAAGGTGGCTGCCACACGCAAACCAGGTACCACAATTTCTCGAATCCACGGTTCGAGAGATCCGTAGTGGGACACTAAATGAACCAAAGACTGCACGTGTGGCTGAAAGAAGCTTCATTCCAGCCCTGTCCGTAGCCAACGTCCGTGTCGGAAAAATTACGACTTCTCACCCACTGCTGGCATCCCCGGGTGAGGAAACGCTTCCTCCTGGACTAATAGTCATTCCGACCCTATTGGGCTCATCTGCTGGTCCCTTCGTGCGTGTAGCTAACATGACCGGCGAAGGTGTGTTCCTGGCTAAACGAGCACCAATCGCCCAATTGGAACCGGTGGAGACATTAGAGAACAATAGCACTGTGAAATTCAATGTTACTGCTGACGAGATCATAGTTTCGTGTCATAAGTTAGCCGCTGGATCAGGTGAGGTTCCACCAGTAGACATACACGGTCAGAATCTCACCAACCAGCAACGTCGGCAGCTTCAGGAACTTCTCTGTCGTCGAGCAGCCGCTTTTTCACAAGATGCACGTGATTTAGGCTACACCGATGCGGTGTTTCACCGCATCCGAACTGATGATGACAAGCCAGTCACTCAGCCTTATCGTAGAATGCCCCCAAATCAACTTCAGGAGGTTCAGCAACATATTCGAGGGATGATTGAGAAGAAGGTGATCACAGAGAGTTATAGCCCATTTGCCGCCCCAATCGTTCTCGTGCGTAAACGGGATGGCAGCTTGCGTCTCACGGTAGACTACTTGAAACTAAATATTAAAACTATGGGCGACGCCTACCGGTTACCACGCATCCAAGAAACCTTCGACTCTTTAGTGGGAGCCCAGTTCTTCTAAACTCTTGATTTAACCAGCGGCTACCTCCAGATAGCCATGCATCCGGGGGACCAGCACAAGATCGCCTTTGTCATCCCTATGGGCTTATTCGAATATACACGTATGCCCATGGGGCTCACTTCGGCTCCGGCAACCTTTAAACGACTGATGCAACGCACCATGTCCGACTTCCTCTTCCAATTTTTATTGGTCTATCTGGATGACCTACTGGTCTATTCCAAGACGTTCGAGGAACACTTGCAACACCTTGATAAACTACTGAGCCGTATCATAGAGACCGGTTTCAAGTTGCGCCCAGACAAATGCCAGCTTTTACGGCTTGAAGTGAACTTTCTAGGCCATACCATATCAGCCAAGGGAATTGGCTGTGATGTTTCTAGGTGGAGGCGGTGAGAAACTGGCCCACCCCAACTACTACAACAGAGCTGCGCAGTTTTGTAGGCTTTGCCAGCTATTTCCGGCGATTTGTAAAGGGATTTGCAGAAATAGCTGGATCACTTCATGATCTTGTCACCCTCGGCAGTAAGGGGTCTAACAAGAAGACGGTTAAAGTAGCTGAGCTCTGGGAGGAAAAACACCAACAGGCGTTTGATCGGCTTAAGTTAGATCTCACGGCCTGCACCCATATTGGGATATGCTGATTTCACGAAGCCCTTTATTCTTGAAACGGATGCCAGTCGTGAGGGACTAAGTGGAATACTATCACAAGAACAAGATGGTGCACGTCGCATAATCGCCTACGCCAGTCGACGTCTACGACCTACTGAAAAGAATCAGGCCTCCTACAGTAGTTTAAAATTGGAGTTTCTTGCTATGAAATGGGCAATCAGTGAAAAGTTCCGTCACTATCTAATTGGTGCCACGTTCACTGTTTACACTGATAACAACCCATTGGTATATTTTCGTACCGCACCGCTGGGTGCTTTGGAACAACGCTGAGCCGCACAGTTGGCACAGTTCAACTTTGATGTTAAATACCGGCCGGGGTAACAGAATCCGGCAGATGCTCTGTCCAGGCTTTCTTGGGATTTTCAAACGGCCACCGCGGTGCCAGCAGAAATTGCCGTGGCACAGGAGGCACAATGTCAGAAGCTGGAGGCCGCCATGCCAAGCGGAAAACATACAGGGCCCGCGGGGAAAGAAGCAGGCTGCAAGACTGAAGGGAATACTTTTCTACCTCGGTGGCCCAGCAGCGAATTGATTTAAATGCAGACAAAGGATAAACATATTGGTCCGCTGCTGGAGTCATGGCCAGAGCGCCCCCGACCAGTTCAGGGAAGCAGAACATTTAGTAACCAACACAAGAGATTGTTGCTCCACAAAGGTCTGTTGTTTAGGAGGATCACGGATCCAGCCCAGGGTACCTGTAATCAGTTATTGTTGTCTTCCAGGCTTATCCCTGAAGTATTATACTCGCTTCATGATGCCATGGGTCATCAGGGCGTGGAACGAACAATTGGGCTCATAAGATCGCGCTGCTACTGGCCTGGCATGTATGCACAGGTACGAGAGTACATATCCGCTGCACAATGGGACGTTCTCCTGGCACGCTGCATACTACGTCAACTCCGATTATCGCGACATATCTCTGTGCGATAATAGCTGTTGACTTCACCAAGCTAGAGCCCGCCAGTGATGGCAGAGAGGATGTGTTGGTAATCACCGACGTGTTTACCAAATTTTCTCAAGCTGTACCCACCCGTAATCAGAAGGCGGTCACCGTGGCCACCGTACTAGTGAGAGATTGGTTTAAAAAATATGGCGTCCCAATGCGAATTCATAGTGACCAAGGTTGGTCTTTTTTATTGCGACTGTTGGCTGAGTTGTGCTCCTTATACAACATCAAGAAATCGCATACCACGCCATACCATCCTCAGGGAAATGGACAGTGTGAGCGGTTCAAACGAACACTGCACAACCTACTGCGATCTTTACCACCCGAAAGGAAATGTCAGTGGCCTGTGTTTCTACCAGAATTGGTACAGGCATACAATAATACACCCCATGCCTCTACGGGATTTTCACCTTACCATCTACTGTTTGGCAGGGCCCCTAGGCTCCCCATTGACGAACTTTTACATCGACCCATGGATGCCGCGGTAGCAGGTACCGACTGGGTCAGACAACATCACTACAGGCTGCAAGAGGCCCACCGCCTCGCTTTACAGAAACTGAAACAGGAGGCTAGTGAAAGGACATCTTACAGGAGGCTAGTGAAAGGACATCTTACAGGAGGCTAGTGAAAGGACATCTTACAGGAGGCTAGTGAAATGACATCTTACAGGAGGCTAGTGAAAGGACATCTTACAGGAGGCTAGTGAAAGGACATCTTACAGGAGGCTAGTGAAAGGACATCTTACAGGAGGCTAGTGAAAGGACATCTTACAGGAGGCTAGTGAAAGGACATCTTACAGGAGGCTAGTGATAGGACATCTTACAGGAGGCTAGTGAAAGGACATCTTACAGGAGGCTAGTGAAAGGACATCTTACAGGAGGCTAGTGAAAGGACATCTTACAGGAGGCTAGTGAAAGGACATCTTACAGGAGGCTAGTGAAAGGACATCTTACAGGAGGCTAGTGAAAGGACATCGTTCAAGGACATGCATGCCAGCGAACATCCTCTATCAGTAGGCAACTTTGTCTATTTACGTAATAGAGTGCAAGGACGGAATAAATTCCAAGACTATTGGAAACCAGATTTATACTGTGTCACTGCCCGCTTACCTGACATACACGTATATAGACTGCTTCTCCTGGCCGGAGGTAAGGAAAGAACAGTGATACGGAAGGATCTTCTTTTGGCAGAGGAACCTCTATCGGAGCTCGTACCAGAGTCAGAGGTAGTCCCCACAGATATACCACCCTCTGAAAGTGGAAATGAAGAAGAAGATATTGTGATCGTCTCTACAGTGCGACCTAGAGACAGTCGACCCGGTGCAGGGATAAACTTACCCCTCCCGGTTGAACCGCGCAGATCAGCACGTATTGTTGAACGCGCAAACATTGACAAGCTTAGACATTCACTAGAAGTAGACGAGTGACCAAACGTCGAAGGGACGCTTTTCGAACAAATTGAATTTTTTTTTAAACTTTAGTTATAATCATGGTGTTGTTGTTATTTGTCCATATCCTTCATGCATTGTTGGGCACGCAGTTAATATTTTTTTAAACTAGAGTTCTATCCAAATTTGTCATTATATGTGACGTTTTTTTATGTATTGACCAGCGAGGGCGCTGGCATTCAGGGGCCTGGGGAAGATGTAGCCGTCTGCTAGAGTATGTTTTACTGCAGGGACACGCCGGTGGGCCAGTAACACACTGCCCCTGGTCTGTGATAGGGTACATACTGTGCATACCCACACAGTACACACATAGCGCCGCACCATGTGCACCGCACCGAGATGCACTGGGAAGGAGTGACGGAGTGACGTATTGGTGCGGTTGGTTGTTGTTCCGGTTCGAACGGAAAAAAGTGTTTGGTTGTAGAATTATAAAAACAAATAAACTTTGTATAACTATAATTCTCATCCTTATTGTTGACTATAAAATACTGTATATGAGAAGCCTACACACGGCTACAGTTTCAGTAAACGTGATCAATATTTTGAACATTCCCGTCAGTCAATAGTTTAACACCAAAATGTTCCTGTAATCGTCAGGAAATTTGTTATTAAATATCGGCCACTTTTTTTAAACTAATATTTTTTTGCGTATGTCACGACGAGTCTTCCTGTAAAATTTCAGCTCGCTTGCATACTGGGAAGTGGGTTAAAAAGAAATCCAAAGTTTTTTTTCGGCAAACAATCAAGTCATCAAGCAGACGCAGTGAGTTAATATAAAGGATTTATTTTTATAAAAACGTTTTAAAAAAAGTCAATTGAGGGGTTTTTAAAATATGCATTTTAAAAATATTATTTTTATATATTTTTCTGTTAAAACAAAGAAGTTAACCGTGATGATTAAAAGTCAATGTTCAATTCGTATACATTAAAATCAATTATAATCTAAGGATGTTAACACAGTTCGTTTTTTGAAGGCCGGTTAAACTTTTTTAAAAAAACGGACCGGTTCAACCGGATACCTACAAATTAAACTTATAAAAGTTTATGTTAATATTATTATTAACCTGAAAAGATCGGATTCTAGCGAATTTATATGGCCACAATGATTCAGCATTACCCCCAAGAGTTCACTTTTTAAACCAAATGAGATAATATACCGCTGTTCACCGACCCCTCGGTTAAACCACCCGATAGCGGTAGCCATGTATTTTTTATTAGTTTATAAACTCCACAAGAGAATGCAACAATTTAAACACGCCTCGTCCATTGGTGGCATTATATTTACAACTCTTGTGTGACGCACTTGAAATCGTAAAAAAAAATTGGGGAAAAAAAACAACACAAAAAACAAAACAAAAAAACCAAAAAAAAACTCGTGAGCTTCGGAGTAAAAAGTTATGACAATATTGGATATTTTATAATTGTCATAGTATTTTTCAGTCTTCAACTTGCAGTATTACTGTATTTTGCGATGCACAAGATGACACCCTACTTTCCTGTACAAATGTGGGGTTCGTACAGTACTCGCCATATTCCTCTTCAAGTGCATACCATTACCAAATAACTTTTAGAAAACATGAGATTTGATATCAATGTGGTAATTTTAGTTCAAATGCCATTGAAGTGAATATACTTAACGTGTGTTACGATATTACAATGCAGACCTACACTAAATAAATACATAAATGACAAAAAAATGATTTGAAACATACTTACTTTCAAAAAAGAAATTAATGTGGGTTTTAGTTATTTTGTTGTTGTTGGTTGTTTTTTTTGGGGGGGGGGTCAAACCTTTGTGACGTATTTTTGGAGGGGGGTGGTCTAACTTTTTGTAACGACGCGAGACGAGGGGGGAGGGGGTGGAAAATCGGCAAAAATAGCGTGACGTCATTCATGGACGGCCCCTAATTCCCGTTGTCTGTATGTATGGATGTAATTATAATGCTGTTACGTGGCGAAATTGGTAATGCTGTTAGGTGGCACTGCGATCGATTTTGTTTTATAGTGCTGCACCATAAATAACAGTTTTTGAAAGTTCCGCAAAAATTGTTCAATATAATAATAAACGAATCAAATAAAAATAAATAAAATAAATGAAAGTTCTGTATTACGGTATTTTTTAATCTGATGTGTATTTATTTTGAAAACTTCCGTCATTTTTGAAGGGTGATACACTAGTGTTCATTATAATACACATCGCACGACAATCCAAAAATTCAAAATTGTAGTTATGTGTCATATAAAAAGGTTTTATTTTTAAAACAAGTAATAAAAACTCGAATGAGTATTTAAACGCAATTTCCAACACAGAATTTCCGATTTTTTTATCAAGGGAAATCATTCAAGATTACATTAAAAGTCGATTCAAATAAGTAATTCAGAAACTAAACACAATATGACGTCATATCTCCTCACGCTACATCACACCAAGAATGTGTCAATATAATGCGCACCACGCAACAATCTAACATAACCATTCACCAAGCGGGAAAACCCCATTAACTATCTTTCTAGATTACATTAAGAGTCATTTTAACAGAGAAATTTTGATAGTTCATCGACACGAGTATACCTGCAAACTTTCAGCTCGCTAGCATATCGGGAAGTTGGCTAAAATCGATCCAAAGTTTTTTCCGTCAATCAAGCAATCAACCAAACGCCACTAGTTAATATAAAAGATTTTAAAAAGAGAGAACAATTCCTTACCACATGAATTACACTAAATATTAAAGGCGTAGGACGATATGATGTATACATGTAATATTATTTTATATATTTTTGTTGAGGAAAAGGGGGGAGGGGGCGTTCGTAACCACGAAACACCGTAATTCGGGACTGGATTATCCCGAGGACTCCCTGTAATCACTTCGTCTATTTATTGTAGGCCATTGGTAGACCTGACAAAAAATTAGAATATTATTATGTAATGTCATCGGCTGGTAACTAAAATTAAATATCTCTCTATATAAATATATTACATTGT
The DNA here is from genome assembly GCA_944989445.1 of Ampullaceana balthica. Lineage (NCBI taxonomy): Eukaryota > Metazoa > Mollusca > Gastropoda > Lymnaeidae > Ampullaceana > Ampullaceana balthica. The sequence goes on from CALYLW010002463.1 coordinate 57,397, forward strand.
TATAAACACGTGGTCTTCTTTTTTGGAATAAAATGAAATATTTAAGTCAAGCATCAACATTTGGGCTTGAATTTTAAATTGCCTATTTAAATTGATTTTCAATAAAAAAGATTAGTACATTTTAAAAAAAAATTGACACACAAAAAATTGGAAAAAAAAATTGAAAAAATCAAATTAAATTTCTTTATATGATTACTGTTTTTTTTAAAATCCTGTAGTTAACCGGGTATGACTGTTTTTAAAACAAGAGATTATCAACACCTTCCCCCAACACACACATAAATACGGCCACTGGCACCTTTTAAAGTAAATTTGGCTGCATTTTTCATTGACAAGATATTGGTCGCAAAACTGGGTTACCTGTGTGACAACCGCAGCCAGCTAAATGAACTCAATCTGTCCCTTCAAAGAGAAAATGACAACTGTTTTCATGTTGGCACACAAAGGAGCTACGTTTAAAGCCAAACTGGAGTTGTTGGGGCGGTGCTTGAACATATACTTTTTCTATTGGCTTCAAATATTAGCGGGCATTCTAGCTAGACCAAAATTGAGCATTCATTGTCACACTTGGAGCACGATCACCTTTCGCAGCCTTTAAAAGAATTTGACCGCTATTTCACAACCACAGAAGACCCACGAACTGGCATGGTCTGGATCATTTGCCCATTTGTCAACAGACCAGGCGATTATTGCATGTCTGTGCAAGGAGAAGTTCAACTACTCAAGGGTGCAATTGGCGTCGGCCTAAAATAACGTTCAAGAAGATAACTCTTCCAGTCTTCTGGGTTGCTGTCAAAGCGGAATATTCTGAGATTGCCACCATAGCAATTAAATCTCTTTTGTCATTTCCGGAATAAACTGGACATAAGCAGCACACTTCGGGTGTCAATGTCTCCTATAACCACCAGATTGAACCGTCTAATTGCAAAGACACAACCTCAGGGTTCTCTTTGATTTAATGTTGTAGCAAGTTAAAATGTTAAACCATTTTAATTCATATTTGGTGTAATTGTATTTTTTTAAAGGCATGTAGAGTACAATCACAGTAAAACTATCAATCAAATCAATCTAAAGTACTTGTATAAACAATTTAAAGTACTTTTTATAAACAATGTAAAGTATTGTATAAACAATTTAAAGTACTTGTATAAACAATCTAAAGTACTTGCATAAACAATCTAAAGTACTTGTATAAACAATCTAAAGTACTTGCATAAACAATCTTAAGTACTTGTATAAACAATCTAAAGTACTTTATAAACAATCTAAAGTACTTGCATAAACAATCAACGCTGCCAATCACCCACACCCACCCCGGTCATGTGGCCGCGGTAAAATTATTAAATTTTGACCGGTCCGCTGCGATATAAAAGTTTAGGGACCACTGGTGTAAGGGACTGTACGTAAAGTGCTATAATAAATTTAACAGTTAGTCACATAAAAATGTGTTAACAAAGAGAAATCAACTATTTAAAACATGAATTACAGTAAAAATTAACGGCGTAAGACGGAAAATATTATTATATGCATTTTTAAATCCCTTCTATTAACTTCACCGTCTTGTCTGTCGTGGGCTCGCAGTCAGTCGCTCGAGCAGGCGGAAACACAATAGTAAAAAATGACCCACTTCCCGTGATGCTATCGAGCTGAAATGAAATTTTTGCACATAAACTTGTGTCACCTAACAATGCATTGTATCACAATTGCAGATCGATCGAATGCACCGTAATAAAATTAATGCATTTTTAGTTTATCTCTATGGATCTCTATCTAGCGTCAGCTATTGTTGACATCCATTTATAACTGGAGTTCATCCCAGCCATCGATGACCACAGCCCCGTGTTTTAGAGCAAGGAGAGTTCAGTCACGTTTAGTCTTTAAATGTTTGTCGCGCAGTGCGTATTATATTGAACATAATCACGACTTTTATATTTGTTTCATATATCGGCATTTTAAAAAAAATTGCCATTTTTAAATCCCTTATTTTAATTTCACGGTCTTGTCACGGACTCGCGTACGTCGGGCGGGAAAAAAACAAAAAGTAAAAAAATGACCCACATCCCGTGATGCTATCGAGGTGAAACTTTTCACATAGACTAGTGTCAACTAACAATGCATTGTATCAAAATTTCAGATCGATCAATAAACCGAAATTAAATTAATGCATTTTTAGTTTATCTCTATATAATTTTATGTAGCCGTCTGCTATTGTTTACATCCACGTGTCACCTGAGTTCACGCAAGCCACCGATGACCACATCCTATGTTTTAAAGCAAGTGGAGGTCCCTCAGTTTCAGTCTGTAAATGTTTGTCGCGTTTGAACATAATCAATACTTTTAGTTATGTCTCATATATAAGGGATTTATATCAAAAAACTTTGTTTTTACGGGTTGTTGATTGCACAGTGAAGTTTTTAAAAAATGAAATTTATTTCCCATGTGAATTAACTTTGTGATAGTAATCAGTGACCATTTAAATAATATATTAAAAAAAAATTAGACTTTAACATCCGTGTTTTTGTTTTACAGTAACGGTCTAAAGGTCATGCATCGTCTTTCAATTTCACAGGTGTAACGCAATATTAAAGTACAAACAAAGACTGTAAAACACATTTTTTAAAACCAAAATACATGTATGTTTTATTAAATAACAACTACATTTAATTATAATTAAAAAATAAGACATGCAATAAATGACAAAGGCTATCAGTGGGTGATCAAATAACAAAGTTCATAACATTCATAATAACAATAACCAATTATGTTCATTAAAGTATTCTTATAAGCAAATATTAAGGTAAAAGTCTTTATAATAAATCACAACAAAACCTAATTAATGTTAATAGGCAGCCTGATAGAATTCTGATAGATAATAAAATAGTTGTTAGTGAATTTAGATTCTGTATCCAATATTAACTGTGCTTGTCTTTTTATTCTACTATGGTGGTGTCTAGTCCGCCAAACTTTATTTTCTTTCCTATGTTCCCGTGGTGTCATGTCTTTCACTAGCTTTCTTGTTCCTGTCTCCTTGTCCTTTTCATACTTTTCATGTTTGCGTTGAAGATAGGCTGCTGACAACTGAGGGTCAGCATTTCGCCTTTCAGGGTACAAACGTTGGCGTTCCGAGTTTGTCAATGACTTGGAATTGGATTTCGTCTGGAGAAAGAAAACAAAAGTTGTGAATATATCTGAAAGTTCCTCATTGTAAGGCTAAATTATGGCCCTAGTGTTCAACAAAATAATATAAATATTTTTTAAGCTGACTTTGTTCGTAATATAACAAAGTTATATTGATCCATTGTTAATATACAATAAGGTATAATTTTGGGTAAATTGGTCTGTTACCCCAGTGAGTGTTATGCCTAATTACTTACCACTTTACAACGGAACGGTCTGCAATGAGCCACACAGAAAAGTGTCAAAGCATTAAAAGCACCTCCATTTTGGAAAGAGGGAGAGTCTCTCTCAGGAAAACCTATGGTTTTTATGGCCAATAATTTCAATCAACATATTTTGGTCCAATATCAAGTTGTTACACCAGTGAGTCTAAAACAGGGGACATGTATATTTTGGTCCAATATCAAGTTGATACACAAGTGAGTCTAGAACAGGGGTCATGTTTATTTTGGTACAATATCAAGTTGATACATCAGTCAGTCTAAAACAGGGGACATTTTAATGTTGGTCCAATATCAAGTTGATACACCAGTGAGTCTAAAACAGGTGACATGTATATTTTGGTCCAATATCAAGTTGATACACCAGTGAGTCTTAAACAGGGGACTTGTTTATTTTGGCCAATAAAACAAACATTTTACTTTTTATACCCATTGATATGGTTTTACATAATGTCCAAACACATATGCACATATTGAAACAATAATAACACTAAAAGTGATATTTTAATTGTTTATATGAATGTAATTATGAATGGGTTTTGTGTTGGCGACATTGTCTTTTCCAAAAATACCCATTTTTAAATATTCAATAATAAAACACACATATCCCTCAATTTGAAATATCATACATTTAAAGATTCAGAAATGAATGCTCTTTAAAACATACAAGCCACTCAAAACATAAATGTGCCCCACTTCAACAATTATCAAACTTTATATGCGTTGGACATGAAAATCACAATTTTTAGGAAAAATGCTCATATAAGTGATTTAAAGTCAAAATTTTGTTTTTAAGGTTGTTTATTATTGGTGGTGAGTTCGAATCAACGTAGCAGAGTACGTTTAGGACCGGGGTAACCAGTGGACTCACTGTCATATAACTTCAATCTGTTTATAGTAGGCCATCTGTAGACCTGACAAAAAATAAAGAGAAATATCATTGGCAATATTAGTGAGACGAATTGAACTCTCTCTCTATATATATAAAAGATTGTTTTAACCACGTAGTTTTCAAAATTTTTAAATAAAGTATATTATTTATGTTATTCATCAATATTTTGGCTTTTCTTTTTATAAATTATCAGAAGAATAAATATTAAATACAAATGAAGGACAAATAAATTTTAATACATATTTTCTAGACTAAACAAAAACAATATTTTAAAAAAATTAATTAACTTCCTGTATACTATAACTTCATTTTTAATGAGGCAGTAGTTATCTGGCTTTGACCATTGTTAAGACAAGATATTTATCAACATTTACCTGACACACACACACACACACACAAACAAGCAAAAGTGATGAAGTTACTTCAGTAATAACATTCTTTGGAGATTTCGTACCGCACTGCACACCTTATTATAAAGACACCTGGTCACTTTCCTATCACATACACATACACACACTCAGACACTCAGTGACACACACTGTAAAACGTTAATTACATGAACAATAGGGAGCGTTGGTAGGTGATTTTAAGAAGATATACCGCATAACTATGTCACACTCATTATGAAGTCTTCCGGGGAGAGAGTGAGAGAGGGGGTGGGGGAGGATGAGAGAGAGAAACAGAGAGATAGTGAGTTAGAGAAAGAAACAGAGGGATAGTGAGTTAGAGAAAGAAACAGAGGAATATTGAGTTAGAGAAAGAAACAGAGAGATAGGGAGTTAGAGAAAGAAACAGAGGGATAGTGAGTTAGAGAAAGAAACAGAGGGATAGTGAGTTAGAGAAAGAAACAGATGGATAGTGAGTTAGAGAAAGAAACAGAGGGATAGTGAGTTAGAGAAAGAAACAGATGGATAGTGAGTTAGAGAAAGAAACAGAGGGATAATGAGTTAGAGAAAGAAACAGAGGGATAATGAATTAGAGAAAGAAACAGATGGATAGTGAGTTAGAGAAAGAAACAAATGGATAGTGAGTTAGACAAAGAAACAGAGGGATAGTGAGTTAGAGAAAGAAACAGAGGGATAGTGAGTTAGAGAAAGAAACAGAGGGATATTGAGTTATAGAAAGAAACAGAGGGATATTGAGTTAGAGAAAGAAACAGAGAGATAGGGAGTTAGAGAAAGAAACAGAGGGATAGTGAGTTAGAGAAAGAAACAGATGGATAGTGAGTTAGAGAAAGAAACAGAGGGATAATGAGTTAGAGAAAGAAACAGAGGGATAATGAGTTAGAGAAAGAAACAGATGGATAGTGAGTTAGACAAAGAAACAGAGGGATAGTGAGTTAGAGAAAGAAACAGAGGGATAGTGAGTTAGAGAAAGAAACAGAGGGATAGTGAGTTAGAGAAAGAAACAGAGCAAGAGACAAAAAGAAAGAGAGAGACACAGAGAAAGAGGGAAAAAGAGAGATACAGAGAAAGAGACACAGAGAGAGTAAGATATATAGAGAGAGACAGAGGGAGCCATAAACGAAGACAGAGAGAACGTGTCGTTGAGATATAGAGATATAAAGGATGAGAGAGGCAGAGAGAAAAAGAAAGAGAGACATAACGACACAGTAATAAATAAAGAAAGAAAGAGAAAGGCGGAGAGAGAGAGAGAGGCCAGATAGAGACACAGAGACAGAGAGAAAAAAGAGAGACAGTGAAAACGTAAGAGAAAGACAGAGAGAGATTGAGACAGAGAGAGACTGACACAGTGAGAGAGATAGAAAGAAATCGAATGAAAAAGATATAGATAGAGTAAGAAAGAGAGCTAGAGAGAGAGAGAGAGAGAGAGAGAAAGTAAAGGTGATATTCGTGGGACATCTGGTTAATCTGGTTGCTGGCCGACTAATAGAAAAGATGGCGCAGGTTTGGGTGGGGGGGTTGTTTTTTAAAAAAAATATCCGGAAATAAATAAAAATAAACTTTATTTGCTTACACAAAGGATACACATGTTTTGATTTGTTGTTTTGTATGTTGGTCTCAGAGAGGGGGCGTGGGGTGTTAATAGATTCACTTGTTAATTTCAGTTCAATTTCATTCCATATGTGAACTGACTCTCGGGACTAATTAAGGTGGGGGTGGGAGAGGGGGGCCTTGGATCTTGAATTTGGTTTGTCACCAGCACATGACACACGGGTGATGTTACTCCCCATCACATGACACACGAGTGATGTTACTCACCATCACATGACACACGGCGGTATCGTAATCACGAAACAACGTAACTCGTGGCCGGCATAACCCGAGGAATCCCTGTAATCACTCCCGTCTATTTATGGAAGGCATTGGTAGAGGGGGAGTCACTCTCAGGAAACCCTATGGTTTTTATTGCCAATAATTTCAATCAACATATTTTGGTCCAATATCAAGTTGTTACACCAGTGAGTCTAAAACATGGGACATGTTTATTTTTGTCCAATATCAAGTTGTTACATCAGTGAGTATAAAACAGGGGGCATGTTTATTTTTGGTCCAATATCATGTTGTTACACCAGTGAATATAAATTAGGGGCATGTTTATTTTGGTCCAATATCAAGTTGATACACCACTGACACTAAAACAGGGGACATGTTTATTTTGGTCCAATATCAAGTTGTTACATCAGTGAGTCTAAAACAGGGGAAATGTTTATTTTGGTCCAATATCAAGTTGTTATCCAGTGAGTCTAAAACAGGTTACATGTTTATTTTGGTCCAATATCAAGTTGATACACCAGTTATTCTAAAACAGGGGACTTGTTTATTTTGGTCCAATATCAAGTTGATACACCAGTGAGTCTAAAACAGGGGACTTGTTTATTTTGGTCCAATATCAAGTTGTTACACCAGTTATTCTAAAACAGGGGACATGTTTATTTTGGTCCAATATCAAGTTGTTACACCAGTTATTCTAAAACAGGGGACATGTTTATTTTGGTCCAATATCAAGTTGTTACACCAGTTATTCTAAAACAGGGGACTTGTTTATTTTGGTCCAATATCAAGTTGTTACACCAGTTATTCTAAAACAGGGGACATGTTTATTTTGGTCCAATATCAAGTTGTTACACCAGTTATTCTAAAACAGGGGACATGTTTATTTTGGTCCAATATCAAGTTGTTACACCAGTTATTCTAAAACAGGGGACATGTTTATTTTGGTCCAATATCAAGTTGTTACACCAGTTATTCTAAAACAGGGGACTTGTTTATTTTGGTCCAATATCAAGTTGACACACCAGTGAGTCTAAAACAGGGGACTTGTTTATTTTGCCCAATAAAAACAAACATTTTACTTTTTATACCCATTTATATGGTTTTACATAATGTCCAAACACATATGCACATTTTGAAACAATAGTAACACTAAAATTGATATTTTAATTGTTTATATGAATGTAATTTTGAATGGGTTTCATGATGGCGACATTGTCTTTTCCAAAAATATACATTTTTAAATATTCAATAAAAAACACACATATCCCTGCATTTGAAATAACAAACATTTTAAGATTCAGAAATGAATGCTCTTTAAAACATACAAGCCACTGTCTTCGTGGGAGAATATTCTCTCAACGCAGGCAGAATCAAATGGTAGAGCTGTTAAGTTTGTCATGAAATCTAATAAAATTGGATATTTTGCTCATTCAAACTGTTTTATCTTTTACTAAATTTCTTCAAACAGATGGGACTGCAGCAGCGGCACCTTTCGAATTCAGTGTAATAAAGCCATAGATATCATAATGTAACATGACAGTGCGGCTGAAAACACTGTTGCCACCTAGTGCTTAATACTATTTTTGAAAAACCGAATTTATTTAGGATGTTAATTTCAAATATTTATTAATTTTTGTACTTTAACATCGTTTTTTTTAAAAATAAAAACCTAGATTATGGCTATTTTTGAAGAAACAAAAACCTAGACAAGGTTGAAAAAACCTAGATCTAGTTTGAAAAACCTACCGCTGGCAGCACTGACGGTCATATAACTTCAATCTTTTTATGATGGGCCATCTATAGACCTGACAAAAATATAGAAAGGCGCAAGTTACAACGTGTTAGCGACCTAAAAACTATCTATATATTTAAATAAAAGATTGTTTTAACCACGTAGTTTTTAAAATGTTTAAATAATGTATGTTATATATATTAATCATCAATGTTTTAGCTTTTGTTTTATAAATTATCAGTAGAATAAATATTACTTAAAAATGAATGACAAATAAATTTTAATATATATTTTCTAGACTAATGAAAAACATTATTTCAAAAAAAAATAATTAACTTCCTTTATACTATAACTTCATTTTTAATAATGCAGTAGTTATCTGGCTTTGACCATTGTTAAGACAAGATATTTATCAACATTTACCTGACACACACACATACGCACACACACAAACAAGCAAAAAGTGATGAGGTTACTATTCATACCGCATCGCAAACCTTATTATAAAGACACCTGGTGACTTTCCTATCACATGCACATACTCAGACACCCAGTGACACATACTGTAAAAAGTAAATTACAAGAAAAATAGGGAGCGTTGGTAGGTGATTTTAAGAAAATTCGTCGTAGCATTATGTCACACACATTATGAAGTCTTCCTAAGAGAGAGAGAGGGGGGGGAGAAGAGAATGAGAAAAAGAGAGATAGTGAGATAGAGAAAGAAACAGAGCAAGAGACAAAGAGAAAGAGAGAGACAAAGAGAAAGAGGGAAAAAGAGAGATGCAGAGAAAGAGACACAGAGAGAGTAAGATATATAGAGAGAGACAGAGGAAGCCATAAACGAAGTCAGAGAGATTGTGTCGTTGAGCTATAGAGAGATAAAGGGGGAGAGAGGCAGAGAGAGAAAGAAAGAGAGACATAACGACAAAGAAATAAAGAAAGAAAGAAAGAGAAAGGTAGAGAGAGAGAGAGAGAGAGAGAGAGAGAGTCCAGAGAGAGACACATAGAAAGAGAGAAAAAAAGAGAGACATAGGTAGAGAGAGACAGTGAAAAAGTAAGAGAAAGACAGAGGGAGACTGAGACATTGAGAGAGATAGAGAGAGATCGAATGAAAAAGATATAGACAGAGAGAGTAAGAGAGAGTGAGAGAGAGAAGTTAAAGGTAAAGGTTATATTCGTGGGACATCTGGTTGCTGGCCGACTAATGGAAAAGATGGTGCGGGTTGGGGGGGGGGTTGTTGTTGTTTTTAAAAAAAATATCCGGAAATAAAGAAAAGTAAAGTTTACTCGCTTACACAAAGGATACACATTTTTGTTTTGTTGTTTTGTGTGTTGATCTTGGAGTGGGGGCGTGGGGTGTCAATAGATTCACTTGTTGATTTCAGTTCAATTTCATTCCATATGTGAACTTACTCTCGGGACTAATTAAGGTGGGGGTTGGAGAGGGGGACCTTGGATCCTGAATTTGGTTTCTCACCAGCACATGAAACACGGGTGATGTTTCTCATTAGCATAGGACACACGGGTGATGTTTCTCATCAGCACAGACACACGGGTGATGTTTCTCACCAGTACATGACACACGGGTGATGTTTCTCATCAGCACAGGACACACGGGTGATGTTTCTCACCAGTACATGAAACACCTGTAATTTTTCTCCCATGCACATGGTATACAAGTGATGTGGGATCCCCAGCAATCCTTCTTCCCCTAGTGTTGTAAGAACCTAGTGCAAGTGGTTTCTTGTGTGTCTTGCCTTCACTCTTTTAGGTTTAAGTAACAGGAAGCTGGTACTTCTGAAATATAGAGGGCCACTATCTGGTCCAACTTTAAATTAAATTTGGAGCCTAGTTCAGTTCCGCAAGTGACAATATAGGGAAAAAACCTAGCCAACACTTAAAAAAAAACACCCAGATCTGAAGAAAAAAAACCTAGACAAGCTAAAAACAAACAAATATGACGTCACAAAGTTACTTTGCCCCCTCCCCCAAAAAAGCGTCGTATTTCCTATTTGAAAATAACATGTTTGAAATCATTTTATTGTCATTTAAGTGTGTATTTAGTGTGAGGCTGCACTTTAATATATTAATATCGTAACACGCGTCATTTAAAACGTCATTAAATAAATTGTAAGCTATCACATAATATTATTTAAGTGGAGCTTTCATTTAAAGTTTTGCGTTTTATGACGTGACGTCACAGCTCTTAAACACCCCTTATCCCTTGTCACACATCGTCACAAAAGTTTCACCCCCCTACCCCTGATGCGTGTCGTCATTTTTGGACGGCCCCTAAGGTTTTAGTATCTTCTTCAGTGCTTCTCAAAGTGTTGGTCCGCGGACCGGTGCCGGTGCGTGGGCTATTCGCCACTGGTCCGCAGAAGTATTCAATAAAGGACAGATATATAATTATAAACCTCGATTTGCAATTATTAATACCTTATGGCTTATGGAATATGTCAATTTTTTGACAATTAGCACATAAGGTGAAACAAATACAATAAAATAAATTACATATCGCTACAAAGTCAGTACAGGGAAAATAGTGCACCGTCCCTCGCGCAATGGAAAAATTTCTGCCGGTCCGCCACACTAAAAGTTTGAGAAGCACTGGTCTACACAACTATTTGTAAAACTAGGTTGTGCTGCGGCGCCGTGGCACCTGCGGCGCACACTTTATTTAGGGCGCCTACGGTGCCTACCTTTTTCAAAAGCCCAATTAACTTGTCCTCATGATAAATACGTAATATTAAACTTCCTGAAATGTACACAAAGTATTTTATAATAGGGTTTGCAGGGCGCCTATGGCGCCCATTTTTTTTTGTCAAAAGCCCAAGTAACTTATCCTTGTTTGATAAATAAGAAATATTAAACTTCCTGGAATGTACACAAAGTATTTTATAATTAACCATCATCAAATCCTCTTTTTACATTGTTCCCTTTTCCAAAATTAAAATATGAGCTAAAACTATGACGTCATATAATATTTTTTACGTCATATAAAACATGCTACAGTGCTAATCACCACGCGATTTTTTAACTGCTATAGACTGTTGTACATCGTTCCTCAACGTTCCACATCCAATGAGTGAGTGACTTGGACTATTATTTATTTATATTTTTTTACAGTGCTAATCACCACACGATTTTGTAACTACTTTTAGAAAGCAGCGCACAACCTTACTGCACCAAAAAATATCTCTTTGAGTCAGTCAGCACTGTTTACAACACAAATGCTGATGTCATAGGTTCGTGCGTTGTTTGGCTAATGTTAATCTGGAAACCAAAATTATTAAGATTTTTTAAGTCTATATTTTCAATTTAAAAAAAAGCATAGTGATATCCCTTAGCGTTAGGCGTGGGGCAGTCAGCGATAATTGAGCATAACTATATATATGACTAGCAGACCCGCCGTGCGTTGCAACCATCTCAGTAAAAAGGAATACATATAGAAAAAAAGGGAATTTCCTTAAGGGTCACCGGGCCTATCAGTTTAACATATGAAATTAAAAATCTGTTCATTTCAATCAATTTCATAACAAATATATAAATATATTTATCTATATTTATCAATATCGTGTAAAATTGAATGGGGAATACAATATTAAAGGTTAGTAAAAAAACACATTTAGGGCCCCCAATCCCGAGGAAATGGAAATTAGCAGTTCAGTGCCCTATCGTAATTTAATTTAGGCTCTTAAGTTTTTATATACCGCGTTTGGTCAAAATCCAGTTATTTTCTCATTATCTAACACTTAACTAATTTTTATATAGCTAATATAATAATAAATACATTAAGAGGCCCCCGGGCCCATTCGGTTCAAGATGTACATTTTGAAAACCTGTTCACTTAAATTCAGTCTCATTGTGGATATATTTCTCAAGATCGTTAAAAGCTGAGTGGGAAATAATATCTTAGAGTATACACACAAAAAAAGACATTTGGGGCCCCCGGCCCTGAACAATTGGACATTAGAAGTGCAGTGCCATTTGTTATTTTAATATGGGCTACCAAGATTTTATATACAAAGTTTGATTAAGATCCAATCATTTAATCAGTAGCTAACGCATAAACTAATTTTATAAAGCTCATATCAGCAAAAAACAACATCAAGGGCCCCAGGGCAATAAGTGCAATATATCAAGTTGAAAACACCTATTTATTTGAATCAATTTTATAGTGGATATATTTATCTATATTTCTCAAGATCTTTAATAATTAAATTGGGAATACAATCTGAAACGTTTATGAAAAAAGACATTTTGGGCCCCGAGCCCCGAATAAATGGACATTAGGAAATTAGTGCCTTATAGTATTTTAATATATGCTATCAAGTTGTGATGTACCAAGTTTGGTCAAGATCCATTCATTTTATAAGCAGCTAAGCCTTAAACTAATTTTTATATAGCTCATATAAGAAAAAAATCCCCATTATGGGCCCCCGGCGCCCCATGAGTGTTAAATTAAAAAAAAAGTTGCCCATTTCCATCCCGGGAGTGTACTCAAAAGTCTCCAAAATTTTCATGGCGATCGGATGAATGGTTTAGTCAGCTATAACAGACATGTATACATACTTTGATTTTTATATATAGATATACTTACATCTGTTAAAGACGCTCCTTTTATACAGAAGATTATTTAGTCCTACAATTATCCATTGTTTATGTCTCGTGTTGCATTTTTATTTGAGTTTTAAATGTTGATAGAGTGTTGGTTTTTGTCGTTTGATCAGACAACCCATTCCACTTCCGAATTCTGGACTGAAAGAACGATAATTTTTATGTTTTTTGTTGTTGCATATGAAATAGGAAGCGTATTTTTATTTCTATGTTTATCTGAGGGCTGTGATAGCTTATATTTGGTCTATACGGTGTATACTTGAGAGAATATTCTCTCAGCGGTGGCAGAAGAAAAATGTAGAGCTGTTAACTTTGTCATAAAGTCTTAAAAATTGAATCTTTTCGCCAATTCAAGCAGTTTATCTTGTATAAGAAATGTACAGATGTCATCGCAGTGGCGCCTCCTTTGGAATCCAGTGACGTAAAGTTATATATATTATAATGTAGCATGATGGAGCGGCTAAAGATACTGTTGCCACCTACTGCTTATTACATGTTTTTGAAAAATGGAATTTATTTAGGATATTACTTGCAAATACTGATTTATTTCGTACTTTCACATGGTATATTTGGAATTTTAAAAAAAAACTAGATTAAAATGGCAATTTTTTATATAAACCCTAGAAACCTAGACAAGGTCAAAACAACTTAGATCCAGATTGAAGGGCTTAGCGCTGGCAGCACTGGCCTAGTACATAAATCACAGATTTCTTAAAGTTGATACATGTACGGCCGTGTCATCTTGGTAATTTTCTAATTTTATAAATGTCTTAGATGGTAATAAAAAAAGTTTTAGTATTTTTTGAATAAGATAAATATAAATGTCAATAAACAATATTTAGGACTGAATTTTAAAGTCTTTATTATGTTATATGTTTGGTACAATGTGATAATAAATACATTTTGTAAAAAATATTTTCAACCCTAAAAAAGACATTAAAAAAACAGATAACTCCCTTTATTCGAAAATTTAATTTCTATGCAGTAGTTAACAGGCAGCGACTATTGTTAAAACAAGAGAATATCAACACCTAACTCTCTCTCTCTCTCTCTCTCTCGCTCTCACACACACACACAGATGCCGTCACACAAACACACACAGACACAGACATAGACACATGCAAACAGTGATGAGTTTTCTACAGTAATAACATTTTTTTTTGGAGAATTCCTACCCCTCAGGCACACCTTATTACAGGGGTCGGGATACCATGGCTCGCGAGCCTGATGTGGCTCTATTGGTGGCTGCATCTGGCTCTATTGATTGCTACATCTGGCTCTATTGATGGCTGCATCTAACTCTATTGATAGCCTCATCCTGCTCTATTGATGACTGCATCTGGCTCTATTGATGGCTGCATCTGGCTCTATTGATGGCTGCATCTGGCTCTATTGATGGCTGCATCTGGCTCTATTGATGACTGCATCTGGCTCTATTGATGGCTGCATGTGGCTCTATTGATGGCTGCATCTGGCTCTATTGATGGCTGCATCTGGCTCTATTGATGGCTGCATCTCGCTCTATTGATGGCTGCATCTGGCTCTATTGATGACTGCATCTGGCTCTATTGATGGCTGCATCTGGCTCTCAGACAAATGTTCAATAGTAAATTTAAAAAAAAATTCAGACTAATTTGATCTACATATTAATTGCGTATAAAAACATCATATCAATGTTATTCAAAAGAATTCAGAGACATGCGGTCATTATTGTACTTTTGGTGTTGAAATTACACAAAATACTAACATTTAATTGCACAAAATACAAACATTAAATTATACAAAATACTAACATTTAATTACACAAAATACTAACATTTAATTACACAAAATACTAACATTTAATTACACAAAATACTAACATTTAATTGCACAAAATACAAACATTAAATTATACAAAATACTAACATTTAATTACACAAAATACTAACATTTAATTACACAAAATACTAACATTTAATTACACAAAATACTAACATTTAATTGCACAAAATACAAACATTAAATTATACAAAATACTAACATTTAATTACACAAAATACTAACATTTAATTACACAAAATACTAACATTTAATTACACAAAATACTAACATTTAATTACACAAAATACTAACATTTAATTACACAAAATACTAACATTTAATTAAACAAAATACAAACATTTAATTACACAAAATACTAACATTTAATTACACGAAATACAAACATTTAATTACACGAAATACAAACATTTAATTACACAAAATACAAACATTTAATTACACAAAATAATACAATTTAATTACACAAAATACTAACATTTAATTACACAAAATACTAACATTTAATTACACAAAATACAAACATTTAATTACACAAAATACAAACATTTAATTACACAAAATACTAATATTTAATTACACAAAATACTAACATTTAATTACACAAAATACTAACATTTAATTACACAAAATACTAACATTTAATTACACAAAATACTAACATTTAATTTCACAAAATACTAACATTTAATTACACAAAATACTAACATTTAATTACACAAAATACTAACATTTAGTGGAATTTCTAGTTGTAAACATAATGTATGGCTCTCACAGAATTTCTTTTCAAAATATTTAGTGATTTTGTCTCTCTCGGACAAAAAGTTTCCCGACCCCTGCCTTATTATAAAGACACCTGGTCACTTTCCTATCACTTACACATGCACACTCTCAGACACTCAGTGACATAAATTATACAACGTTACCTGGTCACTTTCCTATCACTTACACATACACACACTCAGACACTCAGTGACACAAACTATACAACGTTACCTGGTCACTTTCCTATCACTTACACATACACACTCTCAGACACTCAGTGACATAAATTATACAACGTTACCTGGTCACTTTCCTATCACTTACACATACACACTCTCAGACACTCAGTGACATAAATTATACAACGTTACCTGGTCACTTTCCTATCACTTACACATACACACTCTCAGACACTCAGTGACATAAATTATACAACGTTACCTGGTCACTTTCCTATCACTTACACATACACACTCTCAGACACTCAGTGACATAAATTATACAACGTTACCTGGTCACTTTCCTATCACTTACACATACATATTCTCAGACACTCAGTGACATAAATTATACAACGTTACTTGGTCACGTTCCTATCACTTACATATACACACTCTCAGACACTCAGTGACATAAATTATACAACGTTACCTGGTTACTTTCCTATCACTTACACATACACACTCTCAGACACTCAGTGACATAATTATACAACGTTACCTGGTCACTTTCCTATCACTTGCACATACATATTCTCAGACACTCAGTGACTTAAATTATACAAGGTTACCTGGTCACTTTCCTATCACTTACACATACATACTCTCAGACACTCAGTGACATAAATTATACAACGTTACCTGGTCACTTTCCTATCACTTACACATACACACTCTCAGACACTCAGTGACATAAACTATACGTTACCTGGTCACTTTCCTATCACTTACACATACACACTCTCAGACACTCAGTGACATAAACTATGCAACGTTACCTGGTCACTTTCCTATCACTTACACGTACACACTCTCAGACACTCAGTGACATAAATTATACAACGTTACCTGGTCACTTTCCTATCACTTACACATACACACTCTCAGACACTCAGTGACATAAATTATACAACGTTACCTGGTCACTTTCCTATCACTTACACATACACACTCTCAGACACTCAGTGACATAAACTATACGTTACGTGGTCACTTTCCTATCACTTATACGTACACACTCTCAGACACTCAGTGACACAAACTATACAACGTTAGAAAAAAGGGGTGTGGTGTTGGTGATTAAAGATAATTCGTTGTTGAATTACGTCACATTCATTATTTTAAATCATCCGGAGAGAGAGAGAGAGAAACAGAGAGAGAGGCAGGAAGAGAGAAATAGAGAGAGAAACAGAGAGAGACGAAGACATGGAGAGATAAATTAAGAGAAAAACAAAGAGAGAGAAAGAGATTGAGAGAAAGAGAGAGAGATGTACAGAAAGCGACATAGAGAAAGAAATATGTATAGTGAGAGAGAGAGAGGGAGCGAGATACGAAGACAGAGAGAAAGTGTCGTTGCGTTAACGAGAGATAGAGAGGGAGAGATAAAGATAGAAAACAAAAGAGACAGTCAGAGACAGAGATAAAGAGAGTGTGAGGGACAGAAAAGACAAAGAGACAGAGAAAGAGAAAGAGAAAGAAAGAGTGACAAATCAACACACAGAAAGAAAGAGACAGAAACACGGAGATATGGAGAGACAGTGACAGAGGAAGGAAGACAGGGAAAGAGACAAAGACAGAAAGAGAGAAGGTAATGGTTAATGTGATATCCCTTGGACACCATGTCGTTGCCGACCGATAAGTTGACGTGGATGTGGGGTGGGGGGGGGAAGTCAAAAGGTGACACATAATTATTCTCAAAATATAAAATTAAATAATCCGTCAATAAAGAAAAGTAGAATTTACTCGTTGAAATAAAGGATAAAAATATTCTGTTATTTTGTTTTGTGTCTTGGTCTCTGAGTGGGGGCGTGGGGTGTCAATAGATTCACTTGTGTTGGTCTCTGAGTGGGGACGTGGGTTGTCAATAGATTCACTTGTGTTGGTCTGTGAGTGGGGGCGTGGGGTGTCAATAGATTCACTTGTGTTGGTCTCTGAGTGAGGGCGTGGGGTGTCAATAGATTCACTTGTGTTGGTCTCTGAGTGAGGGCGTGGGGTGTCAATAGATTCACTTGTGTTGGTCTCTGAGTGAGGGCGTGGGGTGTCAATAGATTCACTTGTGTTGGTCTCTGAGTGAGGGCGTGGGGTGTCAATAGATTCACTTGTATTGGTCTCTGAGTGAGGGCGTGGGGTGTCAATAGATTCACTTGTGTTGGTCTCTGAGTGAGGGCGTGGGGTGTCAATAGATTCACTTGTGTTGGTCTCTGAGTGAGGGCGTGGGTTGTCAATAGATTCACTTGTGTTGGTCTCTGAGTGAGGGCGTGGGGTGTCAATAGATTCACTTGTGTTGGTCTCTGAGTGGGGGCGTGTGTTGTCAATAGATTCACTTGTGTTGGTCTCTGAGTGAGGGCGTGGGGTGTCAATAGATTCACTTGTGTTGGTCTCTGAGTGGGGGCGTGTGTTGTCAATAGATTCACTTGTGTTGGTCTCTGAGTGAGGGCGTGGGGTGTCAATAGATTCACTTGTGTTGGTCTCTGAGTGAGGGCGTGGGGTGTCAATAGATTCACTTGTGTTGGTCTCTGAGTGAGGGCGTGGGGTGTCAATAGATTCACTTGTGTTGGTCTCTGAGTGAGGGCGTGGGGTGTCAATAGATTCACTTGTGTTGGTCTCTGAGTGAGGGCGTGGGTTTTCAATAGATTCACTTGTGTTGGTCTCTGAGTGGGGGCGTGGGTTGTCAATAGATTCACTTGTGTTGGTCTCTGAGTGGGGGCGTGGGTTGTCAATAGATTCACTTGTGTTGGTCTCTGTGTGGGGGCGGGGGGTGTCAATAGATTCACTTGTGTTGGTCTCTGAGTGGGGGCGGGGGGTGTCAATAGATTCACTTGTGTTGGTCTCTGAGTGGGGGCGGGGGTGTCAGTAGATTCACTTGTGTTGGTCTCTGAGTGAGGGCGTGGGGTGTCAATAGATTCACTTGTGTTGGTCTCTGAGTGAGGGCGTGGGGTGTCAATAGATTCACTTGTGTTGGTCTCTGAGTGAGGGCGTGGGGTGTCAATAGATTCACTTGTGTGGTCTCTGAGTGAGGGCGTGGGTTGTCAATAGATTCACTTGTGTTGGTCTCTGAGTGAGGGCGTGGGGTGTCAATAGATTCACTTGTGTTGGTCTCTGAGTGAGGGCGTGGGTTGTCAATAGATTCACTTGTGTTGGTCTCTGAGTGAGGGCGTGGGGTGTCAATAGATTCACTTGTGTTGGTCTCTGAGTGAGGGCGTGGGGTGTCAATAAATTCACTTGTGTTGGTCTCTGAGTGAGGGCGTGGGGTGTCAATAGATTCACTTGTGTTGGTCTCTGAGTGAGGGCGTGGGGTGTCAATAGATTCACTTGTGTTGGTCTCTGAGTGAGGGCGTGGGGTTGTCAATAGATTCACTTGTGTTGGTCTCTGAGTGAGGGCGTGGGGTGTCAATAGATTCACTTGTGTTGGTCTCTGAGTGAGGGCGTAGGGTGTCAATAGATTCACTTGTGTTGGTCTCTGAGTGAGGGCGTGGGGTGTCAATAGATTCACTTGTGTTGGTCTCTGAGTGAGGGCGTGGGGTGTCAATAGATTCACTTGTGTTGGTCTCTGAGTGAGGGCGTGGGGTGTCAATAGATTCACTTGTGTTGGTCTCTGAGTGAGGGCGTGGGTTGTCAATAGATTCACTTGTGTTGGTCTCTGAGTGAGGGCGTGGGGTGTCAATAGATTCACTTGTGTTGGTCTCTGAGTGGGGGCGTGGGGTTGTCAATAGATTCAATTGTGTTGGTCTCTGAGTGAGGGCGTGGGGTGTCAATAGATTCACTTGTGTTGGTCTCTGAGTGAGGGCGTGGGGTGTCAATAGATTCATTTGTGTTGGTCTCTGAGTGAGGGCGTGGGTTGTCAATAGATTCACTTGTGTTGGTCTCTGAGTGGGGGCGTGGGTTGTCAATAGATTCACTTGTGTTGGTCTCTGAGTGGGGGCGTGGGTTGTCAATAGATTCATTTGTGTTGGTCTCTGTGTGGGGGCGGGGGGTGTCAATAGATTCACTTGTGTTGGTCTCTGAGTGGGGGCGGGGGTGTCAATAGATTCACTTGTGTTGGTCTCTGAGTGGGGGCGGGGGTGTCAATAGATTCACTTGTGTTGGTCTCTGAGTGGGGGTGGGGGTGTCAATAGATTCACTTGTTTTGGTCTCTGAGTGGGGGTGTGGGTGTCAATAGATTCACTTGTGTTGGTCTCTGAGTGGGGGCGGGGGTGTCAATAGATTCACTTGTGTTGGTCTCTGAGTGGGGGCGTGGGTTGTCAATAGATTCACTTGTGTTGGTCTCTGAGTGGGGGCGGGGGGTGTCAATAGATTCACTTGTGTTGGTCTCTGAGTGGGGGCGGGGGGTGTCAATAGATTCACTTGTGTTGGTCTCTGAGTGGGGGCGTGGGGTTGTCAATAGATTCACTTGTGTTGGTCTCTGAGTGGGGGCGTGGGGTGTCAATAGATTCACTTGTGTTGGTCTCTGAGTGGGGGCGTGGGGTGTCAATAGATTCACTTGTGTTGGTCTCTGAGTGGGGCGGGGGTGTCAATAGATTCACTTTTTAATTTCAGTTCTATTTCATTCCATATGTGAACTAACCCTCGGGACTATCTAACGTGTGGTTTTGGGAGGGGATTTGGAGCCTGAACTTCATTTCTCACCAGCACAAGACACACGGGTGATGTTTCTCACCAACACATGACACACGGGTGAATTATTTCGTTTATTTACTTTACAAAAATAAAAACCTAGATTATAGCTATTTTGGAAATAAAAACCTAATTATAGCTTTTTGGAAATAAAAACCTAGATTATAGCTATTTTGGAAATAAAAACCTAGATTATAGCTATTTTGGAAATAAAAACCTAGATTATAGCTATTTTGGAAATAAAAACCTAGATTATAGCTATTTTGGAAATAAAAACCTAGATTATAGCTATTTTGGAAATAAAAACCTAGATTATAGCTATTTTGGAAATAAAAACCTAGATTATAGCTATTTTGGAAATAAAAACCTAGATTATAGCTA
>CALYLW010002463.1:83074-93140 GCA_944989445.1 Ampullaceana balthica
CCACACACACCACAACCAAAAACACCACCCCCCACACCCACCACAAAACAAAAACCAAATACCCCCAAAAAACAACCACAAACCCCCAACACCCAACCAACACACCCCCACCCTTGCCCCCCCACCACCTCTCGCGATTGTACTCAGATTCTGTCTGCCATCGCGCGTGGTGTACGAGCTATAGTTAATTTCGTTGTGTCGTTAACAAGGTCCCCGTGTGTGATAGTGTGTGTGTGTGTGGACTTTAGGCGGTTGACGGTAAGCAGTTTGATCTAGGCCGTGTAGACTTGTTGTTTGCCGTTTGTTGGTAATGTTTGTTTGTGGGAGTGACTGTATCTATTTGCTACGTAAATTAATCTGGACATTGCGTCATAGTTAAGATATGTGGGTGGTAAACTAGCTGACGTGTTTTATGTAATGTCTGTAGACCCACCCCACCCAACCACACCTTTGGGTTTGGCTTCTGTATCCCCCCGAAGGGGGCGACCGCAAAATTGACTTTGTATTGTTATGATTCCCCGATTATGTAATTTGGGCGGGGCATCAGGCTGATACGAATTAGATTTTGTTATGATTGGCGGTTGTGTGTTATTATTGTTGGAGTAATATTCAGTACCACGATTCCTCGTAGTTATTTTATGTCGCCACTGTTGTGACTTTGGTCGGTGGTAATTTGCTTCGTACCCCCCCCCCCCCCCCCCACCCCACCCCCCCCCCCCCCCCCCCCCCCACCACCCCACCCCCCACCCCCACCCCCCCCCCCCCCCCCCCCCTATTTTTTATTTGTGTGTCTTAGAAACAGAAGTGTTTCATGACGGGGTGTTTCTTGGTTTTATACTGTCTGTATGTAGCTCGCTTCGTATTATTAAGCAGTTGAGCGTGCATCGATCTTATGTGTGTGTATTTGACCTATATACGAGATTGAGATTAATAATTTTGGATTTTTAAGTGTGTATCTGCGCAAGTGTGGGTAAAAGTTGTATTGTTTGGATGGGTGGTGTATCGTATATTCCCTCGGAAGTGAGCCTGTTTGGAGCATAGGGTGTGTCGTGGTTATGGGGAGTGTGTGTAGGGATTAGTAGCAGTACGCAGTTTTTTTTTTGACCGGAAGTGTATGCATCGTTTGTGTGAGTGTTTGTGCTGGGTGTGTTTGTAGGGTATTAACCCCCGATTACGTTAGGGTCTGTGTGTCTTGGGGTGTCCCAATTTAATATAACTCACTATATACATCAATATAATACTGTGGTAGTGGGGCGGTTTTTATTTTGTTGAGGAAAAGTAGGTAGTTGTGATATAGGTTCTGAGTTGAGGGTGAAGTGTTTCTATCTTTCTCGTGAAGTTTGCGGTGTGTGTTCAGATAAGGCTGTGATAGTTGTGTTGTTTGCCCCCCCCCGGTGTTTTGCTATAATACCAAAACCAAAACCACCCACCAGTGCTTGTGGAAGTGTGTGTGTTTAGGTTGTATAGTTTGGGTTAGTGTGTGTAATTTTTCGTGAGTTAATGTGCGTTCTTTGGGAAATTTTGATGTCCTTTGATTCAGTGTTGGATTTGATCTTTAGAAGTACAAACACTGTAGGCGGGAGTACGTTAACATATGTCATGTTGTTTAGGAGGCCGCTTCGAAGAGTCGCAGACAAATGATAGTTTTTCACACCCCCCCACCAGCTCCTGAAATATTAGTATTAGATTGTTTCCTTTAGATTAAAATGATATTAGTGTTAGAAGCATAATGGAAGCGTTAGTATGTGTGTTGTGTGTGATAATAGCTATGTGGCGGATATACCGTTCACGAATATTAGATGTTATGTTGTTGTGTTCTTTGTAGCATTTTTACTACGTTCCTCAGGTTTTTGTGTGTTGTTGTTGTGTGTGTCAGGGACTTAGACCAGGATAGGGTAACCCGTGTGTCAGGCCATCTAGGATGATGTGTTGATTTGGGTGTGTGTGTGATAGCTGTGAGTGTTTATGATGTTCGCTTTCGGTCACCCCCCCAACCCCCCACTTGCGTCCCCAGTCCCCCCACACACCCCCCCCACCCCACCACCACCCATTCTGTGTGTGTCGCTAATGTTTAGATGTTGTTTTGGGTGGTTGAGGGTATATTGACGCGACTTTCGTGATAGGTGTTTCCCTCAATAGTTTCTGATGTGTTGGCGTCTTTATCAGTTATCTTGTTGTGTGTGTTCCCCCCGCAGTTAAAAGTTTGTCATAGTGTATATGTCGGTTACTTTTTCTAGTATTCTTTATGAGCGTGGTTCATCGCACTCACTCTGGGATTTTGTGTGATGTCTTGATTAAGAGTGGTATCGGCACATATGCATCCGTCAAATATATGTGGGTTTTTTGTTGGATTTGTTGTAGGTATTGACGCTGATGTGATTTTTTGTTGTGCTATAATATAGGATAAAATATTAATTATTATTTGAAGTTCTTAACACCCGCAGGACCTTGATTATTATTCTACTTATCTCCCCTCCTTACTATTTGGTGAGATACCCCTAATATATTAAAAATTAGAGTTTGCGGCCGTTGGAAATGGTTCATTGTACATTAATTGTTATAACTCATTTTATAATATTCCTCTCTCTCAGTGCGTCACGAACTTAAAATGTGTGTTCCTGAAGTAATTATGCTGTTATCGAAATGTAAATACCGCGACCCCAAAATAAAAAAATCGAATTGTCACCCGATTACCAAAACGACAAACAAATCCTAATACATACTAAACTAAAAATAGAGAACAATCAACACCCTCATACATCCATAAAACTAGATAATCACAACAGCGAATGCTGTGTTAGTATACTAGTTAAGAAAATGTGATCGCACCCAAAACTAAGATATAATGTACAAACTAGAAACATCTTTTAATTGTAAATTGAACTAATGAAGTAAAACTCATCATCAGAAATTGATTCAAAAACTACTTTATAAAGAAACACCCATAAAGAAAAAAATAGCCGAATAAGTGTTTAATATTAATGGAATATCCCTGTTGAGAATAATTAAAAATAAACGATCCCGTAAAACTTTAAACAAGTGTAATTACTGGCACAAAGTGTGGAACCCCCCTCAGCTAAGCCTATAGTAGGCGAATTAGCTCGATTACAAACTAAGCCGCAAATAGCATAACATTTAATATTATTATCCTATCAGACCCCCTTACCAATGTATGAAAGAAACGTACAAACCCCAATAAGACTCATAATTATTATAATTTAACATGCGCATCAAGATTGTAATGACAAAAGTTCTATGGATTTAGTGAGTGTTAATATAAATATGAAATTGCCTTACCTAACCGTAACCTCCAAACCGTGTTCAATCTAATCTTATACTAGAAAATAAAAAAGAATATCTCCTCCTGAAGATAAATCAGTATGTAATATACTACACCCAAGAGTTCAGGAAATATTTGATGTTTAGAATCTAAGATTTAAATAAAGACCGACCATATGTGGCAATCAAAATAAATTAAATCGATAATTAAAAAGTTCACACCACTTAGTGAAAACAAAATAGAATCCTATTAAACAAGAACTTCCAATACTCCCTAATGTGTTAGCCGTGTGTATCTTTGCTCTCTGTTCTGTGCGCTGTGTGTGTGTATATCTAGGACAGTGTGCTTTTTTACGCTCTCGATAGATACGTATATGTGAAACTGGGAAAATATTAATTAATATTGCCCCCGAGTGTGTTAGGATCTCTGTTTGAAAAAATGATAGAATTACCAGCGTCCCCGTCCACATCAAAGGCTACGAAGAATGATTCCCCAAAAACCACCGAATACCAAATAGAGGGTGCAGAGAGAATAATATTATATTTTGTGATATTTAGAAAAAGTGGGGTTATCCGCTTACCAACAAACAAACTAAATGTCTAAATACACATGCATCGAACAATTTGTACCCTCCAGATACAGAGACTGAAGCCGTTTGTGCAACTATATCTGAATGCTCAATCAAGTTAAATACATTCTCCATTAGGTAACATAATCCCAGTAGAATAAAGAAAATTACCAAATCACAGGCAAACCTGAACCGCTCTCTGTGTGTCCCCCCTTAACAAAGCTTATATAAATGGATTAAACAGATAAATATTGATTTTCGAAAAGTGGTAATATGACAATGTTCTCTCCCTGTTCAGAAGTAAGGTGTTTAATTTGATTGTTTATGTGCCCATATTCTCCCCCGCCCGAGGACCCTGACTGCCTGATTACCACCTAGCCAGATTTTTTGAATCTCCTCAATACATCTTACGCTAGACTCTCAGAAGTCGTTAATTATATCCTGATTTTAGAGCATTAAAAAACAATCAGACTTGTGGGACCGCTTCGCGTTTAGGCTGTATTCTTTGTATTTTGCTGTGAGCCGAGAGTGCGAATATGAGGGCCTAGTTCAGCTTTATAATATTTAGTCAAAAATTATGTGATAGCTTATGTACACCACCCCCCCCACCCCCAAGCACTCAAGTAGATCACAGTTGTTGTGTTATCAGATTTGGTTGAAGATTGGCACTTGGTTGTGGGATTATGTGCTGCTGTGTTTTTATAGTTTTGACTAAATGCTTCTGATAGTGTCTATTGGATCACTTGTGGATGTCTGTTCGGGTGTGATGAAAAGAAAGCTAGAGAGAGTTTTAGTTAGTAGGATCTGATTTCATGGTAATGTATGTATAGTGAATATATTGTTATCATAATACGATGTGTATGTGTCATAGATGTTAGAGGGGAGAGGACTGTGTGAAGTTAAGATGAGGAGCAGGAATGGGCGAGATGGGAGGTTAGGAAAAAAAAAAACAAAAAAAACCAAAAACAAAAAAAAAAAAAAACAAAAAAAAATACAAAAAAAAAAACAAAAACACAAAAACAACAACAAAAACAAAACAAAAAAAAAAAAAAAAAAACAAAAATCAAAAAAAAAAAAAAAAAAAAAAAAAAAAAAAAACAAAACAAAAAAATAAAATAAAACAAAAATAAAAAAACCAAAAACATAAATACAAAAAAAAAAACAAAAAAAAACAAAATAACAAAAAAAAAACAAAAAAAAAATAAAAAAAAACCAAAAAAAAAAAAACATAAAAAAAACACAAAAAACAACCAAAAAAACAAAAAAAACCCAAAAAACAAAAAAAAAAAAAAAAACCAAAAAAACAAAAAAAAACAAAACAAAAAAATAAACAAAAAAAAAAAAACAACAAAAAAACAAACAAAAAAACCAAAAACAACAAAAAAAAACAAAAAAAAAATAAAAAAAAAAAAACAAAAAAAACAAAAAAAAAAAATAAAAAAAAAAAACAAAACTAAAAAAAAAAACAAAAAAACAACAAAAAAAAAAAAAAAAAACCAAAAAAAAAAACAAACACAAAAAAAAAAAAATAAAAAAAAAAAAACAAAATAAAACAAAAAAAAAAAAAAAAAAAAAAAAAAAAAAAAAAAAAAAAAAAAAAAAAAAAAAACAAAAAAAAAACCACAATAAACCAAACAAAAAAAAACAAAAAAAACAAAAAAGAAAAAAAAAAAAAACACCAACAAACAAAACAAAACCAAAACCACCTACACCCACACACCACCCCACAACACCACCCCACCACAACCCCCCCCACACCCCCCCCCATCCAACCCCCCCCCATCCCCCCCCCCCCCCCCCCCCCCACCCCCCCCCCCCCCCCCACCACCCCCCCCAACCCCCCAAACCACCAACACCCCAACCCCCCCCCCCCACACCCACACCACTCCAAACCACCCCAACCCCCCCACCCACCCCCCCTCCGTGTGTGGTCCACGTGGCAAACCACCACCTATGGCGGATAGTAACTATAGAAACCCCATGAAATAAGAATCAAAAAAAAAAAATCAGAAGTGCGAAAAAATAATATAACATAATGTCCAATAGATACCTCCCAGAAAGAAGAAAGAAATAGATGTTAACCAGAATAGTATTTAAATGTTAATTTAGAAAATAAAGTAGTACACAAGAAGAATAATTAAAAATCAACATTCTTTACAAGCTATTTATATTTAAGAGCTCCTCATGTGTTCATAATAAAAACATCCCAATAAATTAGAAATCCTCTTTAATCAGAAAATATATATATATGTAAAGAAACTAAGCAGTAGTTAAGATACACATAAAACTAAGAATAAAAAATTTATAACTAATATGCCAAATATAATGAAAATTAAAGTGAAAGGTCCCAATAGAGCTGAGGAAAAATATTAACAAAAAACAAAAATACATGTTGATCTCTGATAGTGATACAGACTGAAAATGAAAAGATGCAAAAATCATGTGTGTCTAGATATGTTAGTGGAGCGTCGCGGGTTAATCCACAACATAGAGACATGGGAAGTATATTAGTTCCCTGAATGCCAACTACGTAAAATTTCCACAATGTAACTAGTTATAGATATAACCACCCCCACGACTAAAAAGCGCATGTTTGGTCAATATATCTACTATAATAGCGGGTAAGTCTTGTAAATAAATGGGATATTAGATCAATAAGAGAATGTAAACACAACGACATCAATACATGTTGTACCTGTTATTACATACCTCTCTAATGAAACCCAACGTAAACGTGATATGTGTTATTAGCCGCCCACAGACTAAATCTAGGACACTCGAAATCGAGAGAAAGAAGATTGTATTGATTATAGTATAGCTGAATGTGGGCTTTTGGTTGAGAACCCAGATAGAGAGAACAACACACGAACTTAAAGAAAAGTAGCGTTCCCAACAAGAAATTACTTAGAACAACAGAGGGAAATACCCACACTATTAAAAAACAAGATATAACTAAAAAAAAGCCCCCCACTAATACCAAAATACACAAGAAAAAAGCTATATACCCAAAAAATTTGTTTGAAAAAAAAGGGCAGTAAAGTTCGTGAAAGCAAATACAAAAAAAGAATAAAACCCGATCTTATCTATATAGCGAAGACTCAAAACACAGATAGAAAATAAGAAGAAAAACATTTTGTTACCTTTATGTGTAAGCTTCTACCCCCCGCAATTTGGTTGTGAGATAATTAAGATAGAGCGTATAGAGGTGTTTATGATGTGATCTTCCTTCGAACACTGAATAGATAGAAGTTAAATGGTCTGTCGTATTTATATTGCACCAAATTTACTCGGTGCATTATAATGTTTTAGGATGTAAACCGCGGTTGAGATACAAGACAACGAAGCTGACAGGGTACCCCCGTAGGAACGACAAGACACACTATTATTATATTTTGATTGAGAGCTTATTAAGGGTTTAAGGATGTAGTAAAGTATGTAACAATCTCAATGTAAGCTATCAGGTATGAACCCTTATTTCTGAAAAAGAGTAGACGTTAGAGAGCAAATCAACATAAAAATAAAAAGAACAACAACCAAAAACCCCACCAAAATTACTAAAAACAAACAAAAAGACAATAACTACATATAAACAAGTGCTCGAGAAACTTAACCCCACACACACCCCACAACCCCCCCTCCAACACCACCACTCACCCAAAAATAACAGAAAAATAGCACACAATAACGAAAAATACGCCATGTTTAAACCCACAGGCCCCCCCAAAAAATAGCCCACACAAACCGGACCCCCACACCCTGTCATCTAAGTGTATGAGCGAGCGAAGATATGGATCACTGTGTGTGCTCTTTTCCCCCCCCCCCACCCACCCCACCCCCACCCCCCCCCTGATCTTGTGTCGTGAGAGGACAGCATAAACACCCACGAAACGCGGACAAAACCCAATCGCGATGGTCAAGGATGTGACGGGGCGACCCACCCACCCCCCACCCCCACATCCATGTTTGTAACCCCCCCACAAACCCCTCCCCACATAAAATTACCCAAAATTAAAACATGTAAAAACAACGTAAACAGGACCAGAAACTAACATACCAACACAAACAAAAAAGCACCCCTGAAGACACCCCATCACGACAACAAACCACACAAAAAAGTAACGACACAAAAAGACACACTATTAACAAATAAAAATTATCAGCCTAGAAATTATTATCACAAGGAGGCGCTACCAATGGACAAAATATTATCAACATACAGTGATTACAGACGAAAAACACGTAAGACATCGAAAGACCCAAACCAATGAAACACAAAACCAACAAACAAACAAGTACAAAACAACAAACATTATCGAAAATGACATCTTGGACTACCAATTTATCCCCGAAAGAAAATTTGAAAGAAAAACAAATATTTTGTGTGTTCGGTGAGAAGCTCTGGGTATGATTTAAAGGACTAATAACCAAGCGAAAGTAAAGTAAAACAGGAAACCAACCACCAAATTAAAACGACTACCGCCACCCCAAAATCAAAGTTAATACATAAAAGAGGAGAAACAAAATTAAAAATCCGTGTGAAGCCGGAGCTTTTGGGAGTTATAAACATACAAACCCAGACACGAAAACCCTCTACATAGAAAAATCTAAAGATGACAAAAACAACAAAAACGAATAAAAATCCACTAAACAAACAAACAAATAAACATAAAACGTAAAGACAATAAGACAACCAGCATAAAAAAACAAAACACACACACAAAACAAAACAAAACAAAACACAAAACAAAAAAAACAAAAAAAAACAAAACAAAACAAAACACAAAACAAAACAAAAAAAACAAAACAAAACAAACAAACACAAAACAAAACACACACAAAACAAACAAAAAAAAACAAAACACAAAAAAAAACAAAAAAAACAAAAAAGACATACAAAAAATAAAAAAAACAACAAAAAAACAAACATAAAAAAAACAAAAAACAAACAAAAAACAAAAACAAAACAACAAAAACAAAACAAACAAAAAACAAAACAAAAAAAACAAACAAAATCCCCAACAAACAAAAAAAACAAAACACAAAACAAAACAAATAACAAAACAAACACAAAAATAAACCACAACAACAAAAAACAAAAAAAACACAACAAACAAAAAACACAACAAACAAAACAACAAACAAAAACAAAAAACACCACCAAACAACAAACAACATAACAAAAAACACAAAAACAAACAATAACAACAAAAAAAACAAAAAACCAAAAACAAAAACAAAACACCACAAACAAAACCCAACAAACACAAAACATACAAAAAAAAACAACAATAAACAAAACAAACAAATACAAAACAAACAACAAAAACAAAAACACAAAACAAAACAACACCCAAAAAAAAACAAAACAAAAAAACAACAACCAAAAAACAAAAACACAAAAAATACAACAAAAAAACAAACAAAAAAAACACACACAAACAATCACACAAACCAAACAAAAAACACAAAACCACAAACAAAAACAACAAAAAAAACACAAAACACAAAAAACAAACACACAAAACAAAAACACACAACATAAAGCAAAAAAACAAAAAAAATAAAACAAAACAAAAAAATAAAAACCAATAACAAACAAAAAAACCAGAAAAACTAAAACCAAAAAACACAACAAAAAACACAAAATACACACACAAACAAACAAACAAAACAAAAAAACATCAAACAACAAATAAAAAACAAAAAAACAAAAACCAAAAAAAAACAAAAACACAACAATAAAAACAAAAAACACAAAACAACAAAAAAACCAAAAAAACAAAAAAAACAAACACAAAAAAACAAAACAAAAAACACAAAAAACAAACAAAAAAACAAAAACAAACACACAAAACAAAAATAACAAAAAAAAACAAAAAACCCAAACAAAACAAAAACCACAAAACAAAAAACAAACAACAAAACAACAAAAAAAACAAACACAAACAAAACAAAACAAAAAAAAACAAAAACACACCAAAAAAACACCACAAAAAACAAAAACAAAACAACAAAAAACAAAAAAAACAAACAAAAAAACCACAAAAAAAAACAAACAAACAAAAAAACACACAAAACAAAAACACACACACATACAAACAAAAAACACACAACCAAAAAAACACAACAAAAAAACAACAAAACAAAAAAAACAAAAAAACAAACACAAAAAAACAAAACCCACAAAACAAAAAAACAAACAAAAAAAACAAAACACA
>CALYLW010002463.1:109043-143124 GCA_944989445.1 Ampullaceana balthica
GGTGAATGTGGAGGTGGTGCGGTGAATGTGGAGGTGGTGCGGTGAATGTGGAGGTGGTGTGGTGAATGTGGAGGTGGTGCGGTGAATGTGGAGGTGGTGCGGTGAATGTGGAGGTGGTGCGGTGAATGTGGAGGTGGTGCGGTGAATGTGGAGGTGGTGCGGTGAATGTGGAGGTGGTGCGGTGAATGTGGAGGTGGTGCGGTGAATGTGGAGGTGGTGCGGTGAATGTGGAGGTGGTGCGGTGAATGTGGAGGTGGTGCGATGAATGTGGAGGTGGTGCGGTGAATGTGGAGGTGGTGCGGTGAATGTGGAGGTGGTACGGTGAATGTGGAGGTGGTGCGGTGAATGTGGAGGTGGTGCGGTGAATGTGGAGGTGGTGCGGTGAATGTGGAGGTGGTGCGGTGAATGTGGAGGTGGTGCGGTGAATGTGGAGGTGGTGCGGTGAATGTGGAGGTGGTGCGGTGAATGTGGAGGTGGTGCGGTGAATGTGGAGGTGGTGCGGTGAATGTGGAGGTGGTGCGGTGAATGTGGAGGTGGTGCGGTGAATGTGGAGGTGGTGCGGTGAATGTGGAGGTGGTGCGGTGAATGTGGAGGTGGTGCGGTGAATGTGGAGGTGGTGCGGTGAATGTGGAGGTGGTGCGGTGAATGTGGAGGTGGTGCGGTGAATGTGGAGGTGGTGCGGTGAATGTGGAGGTGGTGCGGTGAATGTGGAGGTGGTGCGGTGAATGTGGAGGTGGTGCGGTGAATGTGGAGGTGGTGCGGTGAATGTGGAGGTGGTGCGGTGAATGTGGAGGTGGTGCGGTGAATGTGGAGGTGGTGCGGTGAATGTGGAGGTGGTGCGGTGAATGTGGAGGTGGTGCGGTGAATGTGGAGGTGGTGCGGTGAATGTGGAGGTGGTGCGGTGAATGTGGAGGTGGTGCGGTGAATGTGGAGGTGGTGCGGTGAATGTGGAGGTGGTGCGGTGAATGTGGAGGTGGTGCGGTGAATGTGGAGGTGGTGCGGTGAATGTGGAGGTGGTGCGGTGAATGTGGAGGTGGTGCGGTGAATGTGGAGGTGGTGCGGTGAATGTGGAGGTGGTGCGGTGAATGTGGAGGTGGTGCGGTGAATGTGGAGGTGGTGCGGTGAATGTGGAGGTGGTGCGGTGAATGTG
Organism: Ampullaceana balthica; assembly: GCA_944989445.1. Lineage (NCBI taxonomy): Eukaryota > Metazoa > Mollusca > Gastropoda > Lymnaeidae > Ampullaceana > Ampullaceana balthica. Next base: position 110,194 of record CALYLW010002463.1, read on the forward strand.
GAGGTGGTGCGGTGAATGTGGAGGTGGTGCGGTGAATGTGGAGGTGGTGCGGTGAATGTGGAGGTGGTGCGGTGAATGTGGAGGTGGTGCGGTGAATGTGGAGGTGGTGCGGTGAATGTGGAGGTGGTGCGGTGAATGTGGAGGTGGTGCGGTGAATGTGGAGGTGGTGCGGTGAATGTGGAGGTGGTGCGGTGAATGTGGAGGTGGTGCGGTGAATGTGGAGGTGGTGCGGTGAATGTGGAGGTGGTGCGGTGAATGTGGAGGTGGTGCGGTGAATGTGGAGGTGGTGCGGTGAATGTGGAGGTGGTGCGGTGAATGTGGAGGTGGTGCGGTGAATGTGGAGGTGGTGCGGTGAATGTGGAGGTGGTGCGGTGAATGTGGAGGTGGTGCGGTGAATGTGGAGGTGGTGCGGTGAATGTGGAGGTGGTGCGGTGAATGTGGAGGTGGTGCGGTGAATGTGGAGGTGGTGCGGTGAATGTGGAGGTGGTGCGGTGAATGTGGAGGTGGTGCGGTGAATGTGGAGGTGGTGCGGTGAATGTGGAGGTGGTGCGGTGAATGTGGAGGTGGTGCGGTGAATGTGGAGGTGGTGCGGTGAATGTGGAGGTGGTGCGGTGAATGTGGAGGTGGTGCGGTGAATGTGGAGGTGGTGCGGTGAATGTGGAGGTGGTGCGGTGAATGTGGAGGTGGTGCGGTGAATGTGGAGGTGGTGCGGTGAATGTGGAGGTGGTGCGGTGAATGTGGAGGTGGTGCGGTGAATGTGGAGGTGGTGCGGTGAATGTGGAGGTGGTGCGGTGAATGTGGAGGTGGTGCGGTGAATGTGGAGGTGGTGCGGTGAATGTGGAGGTGGTGCGGTGAATGTGGAGGTGGTGCGGTGAATGTGGAGGTGGTGCGGTGAATGTGGAGGTGGTGCGGTGAATGTGGAGGTGGTGCGGTGAATGTGGAGGTGGTGCGGTGAATGTGGAGGTGGTGCGGTGAATGTGGAGGTGGTGCGGTGAATGTGGAGGTGGTGCGGTGAATGTGGAGGTGGTGCGGTGAATGTGGAGGTGGTGCGGTGAATGTGGAGGTGGTGCGGTGAATGTGGAGGTGGTGCGGTGAATGTGGAGGTGGTGCGGTGAATGTGGAGGTGGTGCGGTGAATGTGGAGGTGGTGCGGTGAATGTGGAGGTGGTGCGGTGAATGTGGAGGTGGTGCGGTGAATGTGGAGGTGGTGCGGTGAATGTGGAGGTGGTGCGGTGAATGTGGAGGTGGTGCGGTGAATGTGGAGGTGGTGCGGTGAATGTGGAGGTGGTGCGGTGAATGTGGAGGTGGTGCGGTGAATGTGGAGGTGGTGCGGTGAATGTGGAGGTGGTGCGGTGAATGTGGAGGTGGTGCGGTGAATGTGGAGGTGGTGCGGTGAATGTGGAGGTGGTGCGGTGAATGTGGAGGTGGTGCGGTGAATGTGGAGGTGGTGCGGTGAATGTGGAGGTGGTGCGGTGAATGTGGAGGTGGTGCGGTGAATGTGGAGGTGGTGCGGTGAATGTGGAGGTGGTGCGGTGAATGTGGAGGTGGTGCGGTGAATGTGGAGGTGGTGCGGTGAATGTGGAGGTGGTGCGGTGAATGTGGAGGTGGTGCGGTGAATGTGGAGGTGGTGCGGTGAATGTGGAGGTGGTGCGGTGAATGTGGAGGTGGTGCGGTGAATGTGGAGGTGGTGCGGTGAATGTGGAGGTGGTGCGGTGAATGTGGAGGTGGTGCGGTGAATGTGGAGGTGGTGCGGTGAATGTGGAGGTGGTGCGGTGAATGTGGAGGTGGTGCGGTGAATGTGGAGGTGGTGCGGTGAATGTGGAGGTGGTGCGGTGAATGTGGAGGTGGTGCGGTGAATGTGGAGGTGGTGCGGTGAATGTGGAGGTGGTGCGGTGAATGTGGAGGTGGTGCGGTGAATGTGGAGGTGGTGCGGTGAATGTGGAGGTGGTGCGGTGAATGTGGAGGTGGTGCGGTGAATGTGGAGGTGGTGCGGTGAATGTGGAGGTGGTGCGGTGAATGTGGAGGTGGTGCGGTGAATGTGGAGGTGGTGCGGTGAATGTGGAGGTGGTGCGGTGAATGTGGAGGTGGTGCGGTGAATGTGGAGGTGGTGCGGTGAATGTGGAGGTGGTGCGGTGAATGTGGAGGTGGTGCGGTGAATGTGGAGGTGGTGCGGTGAATGTGGAGGTGGTGCGGTGAATGTGGAGGTGGTGCGGTGAATGTGGAGGTGGTGCGGTGAATGTGGAGGTGGTGCGGTGAATGTGGAGGTGGTGCGGTGAATGTGGAGGTGGTGCGGTGAATGTGGAGGTGGTGCGGTGAATGTGGAGGTGGTGCGGTGAATGTGGAGGTGGTGCGGTGAATGTGGAGGTGGTGCGGTGAATGTGGAGGTGGTGCGGTGAATGTGGAGGTGGTGCGGTGAATGTGGAGGTGGTGCGGTGAATGTGGAGGTGGTGCGGTGAATGTGGAGGTGGTGCGGTGAATGTGGAGGTGGTGCGGTGAATGTGGAGGTGGTGCGGTGAATGTGGAGGTGGTGCGGTGAATGTGGAGGTGGTGCGGTGAATGTGGAGGTGGTGCGGTGAATGTGGAGGTGGTGCGGTGAATGTGGAGGTGGTGCGGTGAATGTGGAGGTGGTGCGGTGAATGTGGAGGTGGTGCGGTGAATGTGGAGGTGGTGCGGTGAATGTGGAGGTGGTGCGGTGAATGTGGAGGTGGTGCGGTGAATGTGGAGGTGGTGCGGTGAATGTGGAGGTGGTGCGGTGAATGTGGAGGTGGTGCGGTGAATGTGGAGGTGGTGCGGTGAATGTGGAGGTGGTGCGGTGAATGTGGAGGTGGTGCGGTGAATGTGGAGGTGGTGCGGTGAATGTGGAGGTGGTGCGGTGAATGTGGAGGTGGTGCGGTGAATGTGGAGGTGGTGCGGTGAATGTGGAGGTGGTGCGGTGAATGTGGAGGTGGTGCGGTGAATGTGGAGGTGGTGCGGTGAATGTGGAGGTGGTGCGGTGAATGTGGAGGTGGTGCGGTGAATGTGGAGGTGGTGCGGTGAATGTGGAGGTGGTGCGGTGAATGTGGAGGTGGTGCGGTGAATGTGGAGGTGGTGCGGTGAATGTGGAGGTGGTGCGGTGAATGTGGAGGTGGTGCGGTGAATGTGGAGGTGGTGCGGTGAATGTGGAGGTGGTGCGGTGAATGTGGAGGTGGTGCGGTGAATGTGGAGGTGGTGCGGTGAATGTGGAGGTGGTGCGGTGAATGTGGAGGTGGTGCGGTGAATGTGGAGGTGGTGCGGTGAATGTGGAGGTGGTGCGGTGAATGTGGAGGTGGTGCGGTGAATGTGGAGGTGGTGCGGTGAATGTGGAGGTGGTGCGGTGAATGTGGAGGTGGTGCGGTGAATGTGGAGGTGGTGCGGTGAATGTGGAGGTGGTGCGGTGAATGTGGAGGTGGTGCGGTGAATGTGGAGGTGGTGCGGTGAATGTGGAGGTGGTGCGGTGAATGTGGAGGTGGTGCGGTGAATGTGGAGGTGGTGCGGTGAATGTGGAGGTGGTGCGGTGAATGTGGAGGTGGTGCGGTGAATGTGGAGGTGGTGCGGTGAATGTGGAGGTGGTGCGGTGAATGTGGAGGTGGTGCGGTGAATGTGGAGGTGGTGCGGTGAATGTGGAGGTGGTGCGGTGAATGTGGAGGTGGTGCGGTGAATGTGGAGGTGGTGCGGTGAATGTGGAGGTGGTGCGGTGAATGTGGAGGTGGTGCGGTGAATGTGGAGGTGGTGCGGTGAATGTGGAGGTGGTGCGGTGAATGTGGAGGTGGTGCGGTGAATGTGGAGGTGGTGCGGTGAATGTGGAGGTGGTGCGGTGAATGTGGAGGTGGTGCGGTGAATGTGGAGGTGGTGCGGTGAATGTGGAGGTGGTGCGGTGAATGTGGAGGTGGTGCGGTGAATGTGGAGGTGGTGCGGTGAATGTGGAGGTGGTGCGGTGAATGTGGAGGTGGTGCGGTGAATGTGGAGGTGGTGCGGTGAATGTGGAGGTGGTGCGGTGAATGTGGAGGTGGTGCGGTGAATGTGGAGGTGGTGCGGTGAATGTGGAGGTGGTGCGGTGAATGTGGAGGTGGTGCGGTGAATGTGGAGGTGGTGCGGTGAATGTGGAGGTGGTGCGGTGAATGTGGAGGTGGTGCGGTGAATGTGGAGGTGGTGCGGTGAATGTGGAGGTGGTGCGGTGAATGTGGAGGTGGTGCGGTGAATGTGGAGGTGGTGCGGTGAATGTGGAGGTGGTGCGGTGAATGTGGAGGTGGTGCGGTGAATGTGGAGGTGGTGCGGTGAATGTGGAGGTGGTGCGGTGAATGTGGAGGTGGTGCGGTGAATGTGGAGGTGGTGCGGTGAATGTGGAGGTGGTGCGGTGAATGTGGAGGTGGTGCGGTGAATGTGGAGGTGGTGCGGTGAATGTGGAGGTGGTGCGGTGAATGTGGAGGTGGTGCGGTGAATGTGGAGGTGGTGCGGTGAATGTGGAGGTGGTGCGGTGAATGTGGAGGTGGTGCGGTGAATGTGGAGGTGGTGCGGTGAATGTGGAGGTGGTGCGGTGAATGTGGAGGTGGTGCGGTGAATGTGGAGGTGGTGCGGTGAATGTGGAGGTGGTGCGGTGAATGTGGAGGTGGTGCGGTGAATGTGGAGGTGGTGCGGTGAATGTGGAGGTGGTGCGGTGAATGTGGAGGTGGTGCGGTGAATGTGGAGGTGGTGCGGTGAATGTGGAGGTGGTGCGGTGAATGTGGAGGTGGTGCGGTGAATGTGGAGGTGGTGCGGTGAATGTGGAGGTGGTGCGGTGAATGTGGAGGTGGTGCGGTGAATGTGGAGGTGGTGCGGTGAATGTGGAGGTGGTGCGGTGAATGTGGAGGTGGTGCGGTGAATGTGGAGGTGGTGCGGTGAATGTGGAGGTGGTGCGGTGAATGTGGAGGTGGTGCGGTGAATGTGGAGGTGGTGCGGTGAATGTGGAGGTGGTGCGGTGAATGTGGAGGTGGTGCGGTGAATGTGGAGGTGGTGCGGTGAATGTGGAGGTGGTGCGGTGAATGTGGAGGTGGTGCGGTGAATGTGGAGGTGGTGCGGTGAATGTGGAGGTGGTGCGGTGAATGTGGAGGTGGTGCGGTGAATGTGGAGGTGGTGCGGTGAATGTGGAGGTGGTGCGGTGAATGTGGAGGTGGTGCGGTGAATGTGGAGGTGGTGCGGTGAATGTGGAGGTGGTGCGGTGAATGTGGAGGTGGTGCGGTGAATGTGGAGGTGGTGCGGTGAATGTGGAGGTGGTGCGGTGAATGTGGAGGTGGTGCGGTGAATGTGGAGGTGGTGCGGTGAATGTGGAGGTGGTGCGGTGAATGTGGAGGTGGTGCGGTGAATGTGGAGGTGGTGCGGTGAATGTGGAGGTGGTGCGGTGAATGTGGAGGTGGTGCGGTGAATGTGGAGGTGGTGCGGTGAATGTGGAGGTGGTGCGGTGAATGTGGAGGTGGTGCGGTGAATGTGGAGGTGGTGCGGTGAATGTGGAGGTGGTGCGGTGAATGTGGAGGTGGTGCGGTGAATGTGGAGGTGGTGCGGTGAATGTGGAGGTGGTGCGGTGAATGTGGAGGTGGTGCGGTGAATGTGGAGGTGGTGCGGTGAATGTGGAGGTGGTGCGGTGAATGTGGAGGTGGTGCGGTGAATGTGGAGGTGGTGCGGTGAATGTGGAGGTGGTGCGGTGAATGTGGAGGTGGTGCGGTGAATGTGGAGGTGGTGCGGTGAATGTGGAGGTGGTGCGGTGAATGTGGAGGTGGTGCGGTGAATGTGGAGGTGGTGCGGTGAATGTGGAGGTGGTGCGGTGAATGTGGAGGTGGTGCGGTGAATGTGGAGGTGGTGCGGTGAATGTGGAGGTGGTGCGGTGAATGTGGAGGTGGTGCGGTGAATGTGGAGGTGGTGCGGTGAATGTGGAGGTGGTGCGGTGAATGTGGAGGTGGTGCGGTGAATGTGGAGGTGGTGCGGTGAATGTGGAGGTGGTGCGGTGAATGTGGAGGTGGTGCGGTGAATGTGGAGGTGGTGCGGTGAATGTGGAGGTGGTGCGGTGAATGTGGAGGTGGTGCGGTGAATGTGGAGGTGGTGCGGTGAATGTGGAGGTGGTGCGGTGAATGTGGAGGTGGTGCGGTGAATGTGGAGGTGGTGCGGTGAATGTGGAGGTGGTGCGGTGAATGTGGAGGTGGTGCGGTGAATGTGGAGGTGGTGCGGTGAATGTGGAGGTGGTGCGGTGAATGTGGAGGTGGTGCGGTGAATGTGGAGGTGGTGCGGTGAATGTGGAGGTGGTGCGGTGAATGTGGAGGTGGTGCGGTGAATGTGGAGGTGGTGCGGTGAATGTGGAGGTGGTGCGGTGAATGTGGAGGTGGTGCGGTGAATGTGGAGGTGGTGCGGTGAATGTGGAGGTGGTGCGGTGAATGTGGAGGTGGTGCGGTGAATGTGGAGGTGGTGCGGTGAATGTGGAGGTGGTGCGGTGAATGTGGAGGTGGTGCGGTGAATGTGGAGGTGGTGCGGTGAATGTGGAGGTGGTGCGGTGAATGTGGAGGTGGTGCGGTGAATGTGGAGGTGGTGCGGTGAATGTGGAGGTGGTGCGGTGAATGTGGAGGTGGTGCGGTGAATGTGGAGGTGGTGCGGTGAATGTGGAGGTGGTGCGGTGAATGTGGAGGTGGTGCGGTGAATGTGGAGGTGGTGCGGTGAATGTGGAGGTGGTGCGGTGAATGTGGAGGTGGTGCGGTGAATGTGGAGGTGGTGCGGTGAATGTGGAGGTGGTGCGGTGAATGTGGAGGTGGTGCGGTGAATGTGGAGGTGGTGCGGTGAATGTGGAGGTGGTGCGGTGAATGTGGAGGTGGTGCGGTGAATGTGGAGGTGGTGCGGTGAATGTGGAGGTGGTGCGGTGAATGTGGAGGTGGTGCGGTGAATGTGGAGGTGGTGCGGTGAATGTGGAGGTGGTGCGGTGAATGTGGAGGTGGTGCGGTGAATGTGGAGGTGGTGCGGTGAATGTGGAGGTGGTGCGGTGAATGTGGAGGTGGTGCGGTGAATGTGGAGGTGGTGCGGTGAATGTGGAGGTGGTGCGGTGAATGTGGAGGTGGTGCGGTGAATGTGGAGGTGGTGCGGTGAATGTGGAGGTGGTGCGGTGAATGTGGAGGTGGTGCGGTGAATGTGGAGGTGGTGCGGTGAATGTGGAGGTGGTGCGGTGAATGTGGAGGTGGTGCGGTGAATGTGGAGGTGGTGCGGTGAATGTGGAGGTGGTGCGGTGAATGTGGAGGTGGTGCGGTGAATGTGGAGGTGGTGCGGTGAATGTGGAGGTGGTGCGGTGAATGTGGAGGTGGTGCGGTGAATGTGGAGGTGGTGCGGTGAATGTGGAGGTGGTGCGGTGAATGTGGAGGTGGTGCGGTGAATGTGGAGGTGGTGCGGTGAATGTGGAGGTGGTGCGGTGAATGTGGAGGTGGTGCGGTGAATGTGGAGGTGGTGCGGTGAATGTGGAGGTGGTGCGGTGAATGTGGAGGTGGTGCGGTGAATGTGGAGGTGGTGCGGTGAATGTGGAGGTGGTGCGGTGAATGTGGAGGTGGTGCGGTGAATGTGGAGGTGGTGCGGTGAATGTGGAGGTGGTGCGGTGAATGTGGAGGTGGTGCGGTGAATGTGGAGGTGGTGCGGTGAATGTGGAGGTGGTGCGGTGAATGTGGAGGTGGTGCGGTGAATGTGGAGGTGGTGCGGTGAATGTGGAGGTGGTGCGGTGAATGTGGAGGTGGTGCGGTGAATGTGGAGGTGGTGCGGTGAATGTGGAGGTGGTGCGGTGAATGTGGAGGTGGTGCGGTGAATGTGGAGGTGGTGCGGTGAATGTGGAGGTGGTGCGGTGAATGTGGAGGTGGTGCGGTGAATGTGGAGGTGGTGCGGTGAATGTGGAGGTGGTGCGGTGAATGTGGAGGTGGTGCGGTGAATGTGGAGGTGGTGCGGTGAATGTGGAGGTGGTGCGGTGAATGTGGAGGTGGTGCGGTGAATGTGGAGGTGGTGCGGTGAATGTGGAGGTGGTGCGGTGAATGTGGAGGTGGTGCGGTGAATGTGGAGGTGGTGCGGTGAATGTGGAGGTGGTGCGGTGAATGTGGAGGTGGTGCGGTGAATGTGGAGGTGGTGCGGTGAATGTGGAGGTGGTGCGGTGAATGTGGAGGTGGTGCGGTGAATGTGGAGGTGGTGCGGTGAATGTGGAGGTGGTGCGGTGAATGTGGAGGTGGTGCGGTGAATGTGGAGGTGGTGCGGTGAATGTGGAGGTGGTGCGGTGAATGTGGAGGTGGTGCGGTGAATGTGGAGGTGGTGCGGTGAATGTGGAGGTGGTGCGGTGAATGTGGAGGTGGTGCGGTGAATGTGGAGGTGGTGCGGTGAATGTGGAGGTGGTGCGGTGAATGTGGAGGTGGTGCGGTGAATGTGGAGGTGGTGCGGTGAATGTGGAGGTGGTGCGGTGAATGTGGAGGTGGTGCGGTGAATGTGGAGGTGGTGCGGTGAATGTGGAGGTGGTGCGGTGAATGTGGAGGTGGTGCGGTGAATGTGGAGGTGGTGCGGTGAATGTGGAGGTGGTGCGGTGAATGTGGAGGTGGTGCGGTGAATGTGGAGGTGGTGCGGTGAATGTGGAGGTGGTGCGGTGAATGTGGAGGTGGTGCGGTGAATGTGGAGGTGGTGCGGTGAATGTGGAGGTGGTGCGGTGAATGTGGAGGTGGTGCGGTGAATGTGGAGGTGGTGCGGTGAATGTGGAGGTGGTGCGGTGAATGTGGAGGTGGTGCGGTGAATGTGGAGGTGGTGCGGTGAATGTGGAGGTGGTGCGGTGAATGTGGAGGTGGTGCGGTGAATGTGGAGGTGGTGCGGTGAATGTGGAGGTGGTGCGGTGAATGTGGAGGTGGTGCGGTGAATGTGGAGGTGGTGCGGTGAATGTGGAGGTGGTGCGGTGAATGTGGAGGTGGTGCGGTGAATGTGGAGGTGGTGCGGTGAATGTGGAGGTGGTGCGGTGAATGTGGAGGTGGTGCGGTGAATGTGGAGGTGGTGCGGTGAATGTGGAGGTGGTGCGGTGAATGTGGAGGTGGTGCGGTGAATGTGGAGGTGGTGCGGTGAATGTGGAGGTGGTGCGGTGAATGTGGAGGTGGTGCGGTGAATGTGGAGGTGGTGCGGTGAATGTGGAGGTGGTGCGGTGAATGTGGAGGTGGTGCGGTGAATGTGGAGGTGGTGCGGTGAATGTGGAGGTGGTGCGGTGAATGTGGAGGTGGTGCGGTGAATGTGGAGGTGGTGCGGTGAATGTGGAGGTGGTGCGGTGAATGTGGAGGTGGTGCGGTGAATGTGGAGGTGGTGCGGTGAATGTGGAGGTGGTGCGGTGAATGTGGAGGTGGTGCGGTGAATGTGGAGGTGGTGCGGTGAATGTGGAGGTGGTGCGGTGAATGTGGAGGTGGTGCGGTGAATGTGGAGGTGGTGCGGTGAATGTGGAGGTGGTGCGGTGAATGTGGAGGTGGTGCGGTGAATGTGGAGGTGGTGCGGTGAATGTGGAGGTGGTGCGGTGAATGTGGAGGTGGTGCGGTGAATGTGGAGGTGGTGCGGTGAATGTGGAGGTGGTGCGGTGAATGTGGAGGTGGTGCGGTGAATGTGGAGGTGGTGCGGTGAATGTGGAGGTGGTGCGGTGAATGTGGAGGTGGTGCGGTGAATGTGGAGGTGGTGCGGTGAATGTGGAGGTGGTGCGGTGAATGTGGAGGTGGTGCGGTGAATGTGGAGGTGGTGCGGTGAATGTGGAGGTGGTGCGGTGAATGTGGAGGTGGTGCGGTGAATGTGGAGGTGGTGCGGTGAATGTGGAGGTGGTGCGGTGAATGTGGAGGTGGTGCGGTGAATGTGGAGGTGGTGCGGTGAATGTGGAGGTGGTGCGGTGAATGTGGAGGTGGTGCGGTGAATGTGGAGGTGGTGCGGTGAATGTGGAGGTGGTGCGGTGAATGTGGAGGTGGTGCGGTGAATGTGGAGGTGGTGCGGTGAATGTGGAGGTGGTGCGGTGAATGTGGAGGTGGTGCGGTGAATGTGGAGGTGGTGCGGTGAATGTGGAGGTGGTGCGGTGAATGTGGAGGTGGTGCGGTGAATGTGGAGGTGGTGCGGTGAATGTGGAGGTGGTGCGGTGAATGTGGAGGTGGTGCGGTGAATGTGGAGGTGGTGCGGTGAATGTGGAGGTGGTGCGGTGAATGTGGAGGTGGTGCGGTGAATGTGGAGGTGGTGCGGTGAATGTGGAGGTGGTGCGGTGAATGTGGAGGTGGTGCGGTGAATGTGGAGGTGGTGCGGTGAATGTGGAGGTGGTGCGGTGAATGTGGAGGTGGTGCGGTGAATGTGGAGGTGGTGCGGTGAATGTGGAGGTGGTGCGGTGAATGTGGAGGTGGTGCGGTGAATGTGGAGGTGGTGCGGTGAATGTGGAGGTGGTGCGGTGAATGTGGAGGTGGTGCGGTGAATGTGGAGGTGGTGCGGTGAATGTGGAGGTGGTGCGGTGAATGTGGAGGTGGTGCGGTGAATGTGGAGGTGGTGCGGTGAATGTGGAGGTGGTGCGGTGAATGTGGAGGTGGTGCGGTGAATGTGGAGGTGGTGCGGTGAATGTGGAGGTGGTGCGGTGAATGTGGAGGTGGTGCGGTGAATGTGGAGGTGGTGCGGTGAATGTGGAGGTGGTGCGGTGAATGTGGAGGTGGTGCGGTGAATGTGGAGGTGGTGCGGTGAATGTGGAGGTGGTGCGGTGAATGTGGAGGTGGTGCGGTGAATGTGGAGGTGGTGCGGTGAATGTGGAGGTGGTGCGGTGAATGTGGAGGTGGTGCGGTGAATGTGGAGGTGGTGCGGTGAATGTGGAGGTGGTGCGGTGAATGTGGAGGTGGTGCGGTGAATGTGGAGGTGGTGCGGTGAATGTGGAGGTGGTGCGGTGAATGTGGAGGTGGTGCGGTGAATGTGGAGGTGGTGCGGTGAATGTGGAGGTGGTGCGGTGAATGTGGAGGTGGTGCGGTGAATGTGGAGGTGGTGCGGTGAATGTGGAGGTGGTGCGGTGAATGTGGAGGTGGTGCGGTGAATGTGGAGGTGGTGCGGTGAATGTGGAGGTGGTGCGGTGAATGTGGAGGTGGTGCGGTGAATGTGGAGGTGGTGCGGTGAATGTGGAGGTGGTGCGGTGAATGTGGAGGTGGTGCGGTGAATGTGGAGGTGGTGCGGTGAATGTGGAGGTGGTGCGGTGAATGTGGAGGTGGTGCGGTGAATGTGGAGGTGGTGCGGTGAATGTGGAGGTGGTGCGGTGAATGTGGAGGTGGTGCGGTGAATGTGGAGGTGGTGCGGTGAATGTGGAGGTGGTGCGGTGAATGTGGAGGTGGTGCGGTGAATGTGGAGGTGGTGCGGTGAATGTGGAGGTGGTGCGGTGAATGTGGAGGTGGTGCGGTGAATGTGGAGGTGGTGCGGTGAATGTGGAGGTGGTGCGGTGAATGTGGAGGTGGTGCGGTGAATGTGGAGGTGGTGCGGTGAATGTGGAGGTGGTGCGGTGAATGTGGAGGTGGTGCGGTGAATGTGGAGGTGGTGCGGTGAATGTGGAGGTGGTGCGGTGAATGTGGAGGTGGTGCGGTGAATGTGGAGGTGGTGCGGTGAATGTGGAGGTGGTGCGGTGAATGTGGAGGTGGTGCGGTGAATGTGGAGGTGGTGCGGTGAATGTGGAGGTGGTGCGGTGAATGTGGAGGTGGTGCGGTGAATGTGGAGGTGGTGCGGTGAATGTGGAGGTGGTGCGGTGAATGTGGAGGTGGTGCGGTGAATGTGGAGGTGGTGCGGTGAATGTGGAGGTGGTGCGGTGAATGTGGAGGTGGTGCGGTGAATGTGGAGGTGGTGCGGTGAATGTGGAGGTGGTGCGGTGAATGTGGAGGTGGTGCGGTGAATGTGGAGGTGGTGCGGTGAATGTGGAGGTGGTGCGGTGAATGTGGAGGTGGTGCGGTGAATGTGGAGGTGGTGCGGTGAATGTGGAGGTGGTGCGGTGAATGTGGAGGTGGTGCGGTGAATGTGGAGGTGGTGCGGTGAATGTGGAGGTGGTGCGGTGAATGTGGAGGTGGTGCGGTGAATGTGGAGGTGGTGCGGTGAATGTGGAGGTGGTGCGGTGAATGTGGAGGTGGTGCGGTGAATGTGGAGGTGGTGCGGTGAATGTGGAGGTGGTGCGGTGAATGTGGAGGTGGTGCGGTGAATGTGGAGGTGGTGCGGTGAATGTGGAGGTGGTGCGGTGAATGTGGAGGTGGTGCGGTGAATGTGGAGGTGGTGCGGTGAATGTGGAGGTGGTGCGGTGAATGTGGAGGTGGTGCGGTGAATGTGGAGGTGGTGCGGTGAATGTGGAGGTGGTGCGGTGAATGTGGAGGTGGTGCGGTGAATGTGGAGGTGGTGCGGTGAATGTGGAGGTGGTGCGGTGAATGTGGAGGTGGTGCGGTGAATGTGGAGGTGGTGCGGTGAATGTGGAGGTGGTGCGGTGAATGTGGAGGTGGTGCGGTGAATGTGGAGGTGGTGCGGTGAATGTGGAGGTGGTGCGGTGAATGTGGAGGTGGTGCGGTGAATGTGGAGGTGGTGCGGTGAATGTGGAGGTGGTGCGGTGAATGTGGAGGTGGTGCGGTGAATGTGGAGGTGGTGCGGTGAATGTGGAGGTGGTGCGGTGAATGTGGAGGTGGTGCGGTGAATGTGGAGGTGGTGCGGTGAATGTGGAGGTGGTGCGGTGAATGTGGAGGTGGTGCGGTGAATGTGGAGGTGGTGCGGTGAATGTGGAGGTGGTGCGGTGAATGTGGAGGTGGTGCGGTGAATGTGGAGGTGGTGCGGTGAATGTGGAGGTGGTGCGGTGAATGTGGAGGTGGTGCGGTGAATGTGGAGGTGGTGCGGTGAATGTGGAGGTGGTGCGGTGAATGTGGAGGTGGTGCGGTGAATGTGGAGGTGGTGCGGTGAATGTGGAGGTGGTGCGGTGAATGTGGAGGTGGTGCGGTGAATGTGGAGGTGGTGCGGTGAATGTGGAGGTGGTGCGGTGAATGTGGAGGTGGTGCGGTGAATGTGGAGGTGGTGCGGTGAATGTGGAGGTGGTGCGGTGAATGTGGAGGTGGTGCGGTGAATGTGGAGGTGGTGCGGTGAATGTGGAGGTGGTGCGGTGAATGTGGAGGTGGTGCGGTGAATGTGGAGGTGGTGCGGTGAATGTGGAGGTGGTGCGGTGAATGTGGAGGTGGTGCGGTGAATGTGGAGGTGGTGCGGTGAATGTGGAGGTGGTGCGGTGAATGTGGAGGTGGTGCGGTGAATGTGGAGGTGGTGCGGTGAATGTGGAGGTGGTGCGGTGAATGTGGAGGTGGTGCGGTGAATGTGGAGGTGGTGCGGTGAATGTGGAGGTGGTGCGGTGAATGTGGAGGTGGTGCGGTGAATGTGGAGGTGGTGCGGTGAATGTGGAGGTGGTGCGGTGAATGTGGAGGTGGTGCGGTGAATGTGGAGGTGGTGCGGTGAATGTGGAGGTGGTGCGGTGAATGTGGAGGTGGTGCGGTGAATGTGGAGGTGGTGCGGTGAATGTGGAGGTGGTGCGGTGAATGTGGAGGTGGTGCGGTGAATGTGGAGGTGGTGCGGTGAATGTGGAGGTGGTGCGGTGAATGTGGAGGTGGTGCGGTGAATGTGGAGGTGGTGCGGTGAATGTGGAGGTGGTGCGGTGAATGTGGAGGTGGTGCGGTGAATGTGGAGGTGGTGCGGTGAATGTGGAGGTGGTGCGGTGAATGTGGAGGTGGTGCGGTGAATGTGGAGGTGGTGCGGTGAATGTGGAGGTGGTGCGGTGAATGTGGAGGTGGTGCGGTGAATGTGGAGGTGGTGCGGTGAATGTGGAGGTGGTGCGGTGAATGTGGAGGTGGTGCGGTGAATGTGGAGGTGGTGCGGTGAATGTGGAGGTGGTGCGGTGAATGTGGAGGTGGTGCGGTGAATGTGGAGGTGGTGCGGTGAATGTGGAGGTGGTGCGGTGAATGTGGAGGTGGTGCGGTGAATGTGGAGGTGGTGCGGTGAATGTGGAGGTGGTGCGGTGAATGTGGAGGTGGTGCGGTGAATGTGGAGGTGGTGCGGTGAATGTGGAGGTGGTGCGGTGAATGTGGAGGTGGTGCGGTGAATGTGGAGGTGGTGCGGTGAATGTAGAGGTGGTGCGGTGAAATGTGGAGGTGGTGCGGTGAATGTGGAGGTGGTGCGGTGAATGTGGAGGTGGTGCGGTGAATGTGGAGGTGGTGCGGTGAATGTGGAGGTGGTGCGGTGAATGTGGAGGTGGTGCGGTGAATGTGGAGGTGTTGCGGTGAATGTGGAGGTGGTGCAGTAAATGTGGAGGTGGTGCGGTGAATGTGGAGGTGGTGCGGTGAATGTGGAGGTGGTGCGGTGAATGTGGAGGTGGTGCGGTGAATGTGGAGGTGGTGCGGTGAATGTGGAGGTGGTGCGGTGAATGTGGAGGTGGTGCGGTGAATGTGGAGGTGGTGCGGTGAATGTGGAGGTGGTGCGGTGAATGTGGAGGTGGTGCGGTGAATGTGGAGGTGGTGCGGTGAATGTGGAGGTGGTGCGGTGAATGTGGAGGTGGTGCGGTGAATGTGGAGGTGGTGCGGTGAATGTGGAGGTGGTGCGGTGAATGTGGAGGTGGTGCGGTGAATGTGGAGGTGGTGCGGTGAATGTGGAGGTGGTGCGGTGAATGTGGAGGTGGTGCGGTGAATGTGGAGGTGGTGCGGTGAATGTGGAGGTGGTGCGGTGAATGTGGAGGTGGTGCGGTGAATGTGGAGGTGGTGCGGTGAATGTGGAGGTGGTGCGGTGAATGTAGAGGTGGTGCGGTGAATGTGGAGGTGGTGCGGTGAATGTGGAGGTGGTGCGGTGAATGTGGAGGTGGTGCGGTGAATGTGGAGGTGGTGCGGTGAATGTGGAGGTGGTGCGGTGAATGTGGAGGTGGTGCGGTGAATGTGGAGGTGGTGCGGTGAATGTGGAGGTGGTGCGGTGAATGTGGAGGTGGTGCGGTGAATGTGGAGGTGGTGCGGTGAATGTGGAGGTGGTGCGGTGAATGTGGAGGTGGTGCGGTGAATGTGGAGGTGGTGCGGTGAATGTGGAGGTGGTGCGGTGAATGTGGAGGTGGTGCGGTGAATGTGGAGGTGGTGCGGTGAATGTGGAGGTGGTGCGGTGAATGTGGAGGTGGTGCGGTGAATGTGGAGGTGGTGCGGTGAATGTGGAGGTGGTGCGGTGAATGTGGAGGTGGTGCGGTGAATGTGGAGGTGGTGCGGTGAATGTGGAGGTGGTGCGGTGAATGTGGAGGTGGTGCGGTGAATGTGGAGGTGGTGCGGTGAATGTGGAGGTGGTGCGGTGAATGTGGAGGTGGTGCGGTGAATGTGGAGGTGGTGCGGTGAATGTGGAGGTGGTGCGGTGAATGTGGAGGTGGTGCGGTGAATGTGGAGGTGGTGCGGTGAATGTGGAGGTGGTGCGGTGAATGTGGAGGTGGTGCGGTGAATGTGGAGGTGGTGCGGTGAATGTGGAGGTGGTGCGGTGAATGTGGAGGTGGTGCGGTGAATGTGGAGGTGGTGCGGTGAATGTGGAGGTGGTGCGGTGAATGTGGAGGTGGTGCGGTGAATGTGGAGGTGGTGCGGTGAATGTGGAGGTGGTGCGGTGAATGTGGAGGTGGTGCGGTGAATGTGGAGGTGGTGCGGTGAATGTGGAGGTGGTGCGGTGAATGTGGAGGTGGTGCGGTGAATGTGGAGGTGGTGCGGTGAATGTGGAGGTGGTGCGGTGAATGTGGAGGTGGTGCGGTGAATGTGGAGGTGGTGCGGTGAATGTGGAGGTGGTGCGGTGAATGTGGAGGTGGTGCGGTGAATGTGGAGGTGGTGCGGTGAATGTGGAGGTGGTGCGGTGAATGTGGAGGTGGTGCGGTGAATGTGGAGGTGGTGCGGTGAATGTGGAGGTGGTGCGGTGAATGTGGAGGTGGTGCGGTGAATGTGGAGGTGGTGCGGTGAATGTGGAGGTGGTGCGGTGAATGTGGAGGTGGTGCGGTGAATGTGGAGGTGGTGCGGTGAATGTGGAGGTGGTGCGGTGAATGTGGAGGTGGTGCGGTGAATGTGGAGGTGGTGCGGTGAATGTGGAGGTGGTGCGGTGAATGTGGAGGTGGTGCGGTGAATGTGGAGGTGGTGCGGTGAATGTGGAGGTGGTGCGGTGAATGTGGAGGTGGTGCGGTGAATGTGGAGGTGGTGCGGTGAATGTGGAGGTGGTGCGGTGAATGTGGAGGTGGTGCGGTGAATGTGGAGGTGGTGCGGTGAATGTGGAGGTGGTGCGGTGAATGTAGAGGTGGTGCGGTGAATGTGGAGGTGGTGCGGTGAATGTGGAGGTGGTGCGGTGAATGTGGAGGTGGTGCGGTGAATGTGGAGGTGGTGCGGTGAATGTGGAGGTGGTGCGGTGAATGTGGAGGTGGTGCGTTGAATGTGGAGGTGGTGCGGTGAAATGTGGAGGTGGTGCGGTGAATGTGGAGGTGGTTTGGTGAATGTGGAGGTGGTGCGGTGAATGTGGAGGTGGTGCGGTGAATGTGGAGGTGGTGCGGTGAATGTGGAGGTGGTGCGGTGAATGTGGAGGTGGTGCGGTGAATGTGGAGGTTGTTGCGGTGAATGTGGAGGTGGTGCGGTGAATGTGGAGGTGGTGCGGTGAATGTGGAGGTGGTGCGGTGAATGTGGAGGTGGTGCGGTGAATGTGGAGGTGGTGCGGTGAATGTGGAGGTGGTGCGGTGAATGTGGAGGTGGTGCGGTGAATGTGGAGGTGGTGCGGTGAATGTGGAGGTGGTGCGGTGAATGTGGAGGTGGTGCGGTGAATGTGGAGGTGGTGCGGTGAATGTGGAGGTGGTGCGGTGAATGTGGAGGTGGTGCGGTGAATGTGGAGGTGGTGCGGTGAATGTGGAGGTGGTGCGGTGAATGTGGAGGTGGTGCGGTGAATGTGGAGGTGGTGCGGTGAATGTGGAGGTGGTGCGGTGAATGTGGAGGTGGTGCGGTGAATGTGGAGGTGGTGCGGTGAATGTGGAGGTGGTGCGGTGAATGTGGAGGTGGTGCGGTGAATGTGGAGGTGGTGCGGTGAATGTGGAGGTGGTGCGGTGAATGTGGAGGTGGTGCGGTGAATGTGGAGGTGGTGCGGTGAATGTGGAGGTGGTGCGGTGAATGTGGAGGTGGTGCGGTGAATGTGGAGGTGGTGCGGTGAATGTGGAGGTGGTGCGGTGAATGTGGAGGTGGTGCGGTGAAATGTGGAGGTGGTGCGGTGAATGTGGAGGTGGTGCGGTGATGTGGAGGTGGTGCGGTGAATGTGGAGGTGGTGCGGTGAATGTGGAGGTGGTGCGGTGAATGTGGAGGTGGTGCGGTGAATGTGGAGGTGGTGCGGTGAATGTGGATGTGGTGCGGTGAATGTGGAGGTGGTGCGGTGAATGTGGAGGTGGTGCGGTGAATGTGGAGGTGGTGCGTATGATTGTGGAGGTGGTGCGGTGAATGTGGAGGTGGTGCGGTGAATGTGGAGGTGGTGCGGTGAATGTGGAGGTGGTGCGGTGAATGTGGAGGTGGTGCGGTGAATGTGGAGGTGGTGCGGTGAATGTGGAGGTGGTGCGGTGAATGTGGAGGTGGTGCGGTGAATGTGGAGGTGGTGCGGTGAATGTGGAGGTGGTGCGGTGAATGTGGAGGTGGTGCGGTGAATGTGGAGGTGGTGCGGTGAATGTGGAGGTGGTGCGTTGAATGTGGAGGTGGTGCGGTGAATGTGGAGGTGGTGCGGTGAATGTGGAGGTGGTGCGGTTAATGTGGATGTGGTTCGGTGAATGTGGAGGTGGTGCAGTGAATGTGGAGGTGGTGCGGTGAATGTGGTGTGGTGCGGTGAATGTGGAGGTGGTGCGGTGAATGTGGAGGTGGTGCGGTGAATGTTTGAGGTGGTGCGGTGAATGTGGAGGTGGTGCGGTGAATGTGGAGGTGGTGCGGTAAATGTGGAGGTGGTGCGTTGAATGTGGAGGTGGTGCTGTAAATGTGGAGGTGGTGCGGTGAATGTGGAGGTGGTGCGGTGATTGTTGAGGTGGTGCAGTGAATGTAGAGGTGGTGCGGTGAATGTGGAGGTGGTGCGGTGAATGTGGAGGTGGTGCGGTGAATGTGGAGATGGTGCGGTGAATGTGGAGGTTGTTGCGGTGAATGTGGAGGTGGTGCGGTGAATGTGGAGGTGGTGCGGTGAATGTCGAGGTGGTGCGGTGAATGTGGAGGTGGTGCGGTGTATGTGGAGGTGGTGCGGTGAATGTGGAGGTGGTGCGGTGAATGTGGAGGTCGTGCGGTGAATGTGGAGGTGGTGCGGTGAATGTGGAGGTGGTGCGGTGAATGTGGAGGTGGTGCGGTGAATGTGGAGGTGGTGCGGTGAATGTGGAGGTGGTGCGGTGAATGTGGAGGTGGTGCGGTAAATGTGGAGGTGGTGCGGTGAATGTGGAGGTGGTGCGGTGATTGTGGAGGTGGTGCGGTGAATGTAGAGGTGGTGCGGTGAATGTGGAGGTGGTGCGGTGAATGTGGAGGTGGTGCGGTGTATGTGGAGGTGGTGCGGTGAATGTGGAGGTGGTGAGGTGAATGTGGAGGTGTTGCGGTAAATGTGGAGGTGGTGCGGTGAATGTGGAGGTGGTGCGGTGAAATGTTGAGGTGGTGCGGTGAATGTGGAGGTGGTGCGGTGATTGTGGAGGTGGTGCGGTGAATGTGGAGGTGGTGCGGTGAATGTGGAGGTGGTGCGGTGAATGTGGAGGTGGTGCGGTTAATGTGGAGGTGGTGCGGTGAATGTGGAGGTGGTGCGGTGAATGTGGAGGTGGTGCGGTGAATGTGGAGGTGGTGCGGTGAATGTGGAGGTGGTGCGGTGAATGTGGAGGTGGTGCGGTGAATGTGGAGGTGGTGCGGTGAATGTGGAGGTGGTGCGGTGAATGTGGAGGTGGTGCGGTGAATGTGGAGGTGGTGCGGTGAATGTGGAGGTGGTGCGGTGAATGTGGAGGTGGTGCGGTGAATGTGGAGGTGGTGCGGTGAATGTGGAGGTGGTGCGGTGAATGTGGAGGTGGTGCGGTGAATGTGGAGGTGGTGCGGTGAATGTGGAGGTGGTGCGGTGAATGTGGAGGTGGTGCGGTGAATGTGGAGGTGGTGCGGTGAATGTGGAGGTGGTGCGGTGAATGTGGAGGTGGTGCGGTGAATGTGGAGGTGGTGCGGTGAATGTGGAGGTGGTGCGGTGAATGTGGAGGTGGTGCGGTGAATGTGGAGGTGGTGCGGTGAATGTGGAGGGTGGTGCGGTGAATGTGGAGGTGGTGCGGTGAATGTGGAGGTGGTGCGGTGAATGTGGAGGTGGTGCGGTGAATGTGGAGGTGGTGCGGTGAATGTGGAGGTGGTGCGGTGAATGTGGAGGTGGTGCGGTGAATGTGGAGGTGGTGCGGTGAATGTGGAGGTGGTGCGGTGAATGTGGAGGTGGTGCGGTGAATGTGGAGGTGGTGCGGTGAATGTGGAGGTGGTGCGGTGAATGTGGAGGTGGTGCGGTGAATGTGGAGGTGGTGCGGTGAATGTGGAGGTGGTGCGGTGAATGTGGAGGTGGTGCGGTGAATGTGGAGGTGGTGCGGTGAATGTGGAGGTGGTGCGGTGAATGTGGAGGTGGTGCGGTGAATGTGGAGGTGGTGCGGTGAATGTGGAGGTGGTGCGGTGAATGTGGAGGTGGTGCGGTGAATGTGGAGGTGGTGCGGTGAATGTGGAGGTGGTGCGGTGAATGTGGAGGTGGTGCGGTGAATGTGGAGGTGGTGCGGTGAATGTGGAGGTGGTGCGGTGAATGTGGAGGTGGTGCGGTGAATGTGGAGGTGGTGCGGTGAATGTGGAGGTGGTGCGGTGAATGTGGAGGTGGTGCGGTGAATGTGGAGGTGGTGCGGTGAATGTGGAGGTGGTGCGGTGAATGTGGAGGTGGTGCGGTGAATGTGGAGGTGGTGCGGTGAATGTGGAGGTGGTGCGGTGAATGTGGAGGTGGTGCGGTGAATGTGGAGGTGGTGCGGTGAATGTGGAGGTGGTGCGGTGAATGTGGAGGTGGTGCGGTGAATGTGGAGGTGGTGCGGTGAATGTGGAGGTGGTGCGGTGAATGTGGAGGTGGTGCGGTGAATGTGGAGGTGGTGCGGTGAATGTGGAGGTGGTGCGGTGAATGTGGAGGTGGTGCGGTGAATGTGGAGGTGGTGCGGTGAATGTGGAGGTGGTGCGGTGAATGTGGAGGTGGTGCGGTGAATGTGGAGGTGGTGCGGTGAATGTGGAGGTGGTGCGGTGAATGTGGAGGTGGTGCGGTGAATGTGGAGGTGGTGCGGTGAATGTGGAGGTGGTGCGGTGAATGTGGAGGTGGTGCGGTGAATGTGGAGGTGGTGCGGTGAATGTGGAGGTGGTGCGGTGAATGTGGAGGTGGTGCGGTGAATGTGGAGGTGGTGCGGTGAATGTGGAGGTGGTGCGGTGAATGTGGAGGTGGTGCGGTGAATGTGGAGGTGGTGCGGTGAATGTGGAGGTGGTGCGGTGAATGTGGAGGTGGTGCGGTGAATGTGGAGGTGGTGCGGTGAATGTGGAGGTGGTGCGGTGAATGTGGAGGTGGTGCGGTGAATGTGGAGGTGGTGCGGTGAATGTGGAGGTGGTGCGGTGAATGTGGAGGTGGTGCGGTGAATGTGGAGGTGGTGCGGTGAATGTGGAGGTGGTGCGGTGAATGTGGAGGTGGTGCGGTGAATGTGGAGGTGGTGCGGTGAATGTGGAGGTGGTGCGGTGAATGTGGAGGTGGTGCGGTGAATGTGGAGGTGGTGCGGTGAATGTGGAGGTGGTGCGGTGAATGTGGAGGTGGTGCGGTGAATGTGGAGGTGGTGCGGTGAATGTGGAGGTGGTGCGGTGAATGTGGAGGTGGTGCGGTGAATGTGGAGGTGGTGCGGTGAATGTGGAGGTGGTGCGGTGAATGTGGAGGTGGTGCGGTGAATGTGGAGGTGGTGCGGTGAATGTGGAGGTGGTGCGGTGAATGTGGAGGTGGTGCGGTGAATGTGGAGGTGGTGCGGTGAATGTGGAGGTGGTGCGGTGAATGTGGAGGTGGTGCGGTGAATGTGGAGGTGGTGCGGTGAATGTGGAGGTGGTGCGGTGAATGTGGAGGTGGTGCGGTGAATGTGGAGGTGGTGCGGTGAATGTGGAGGTGGTGCGGTGAATGTGGAGGTGGTGCGGTGAATGTGGAGGTGGTGCGGTGAATGTGGAGGTGGTGCGGTGAATGTGGAGGTGGTGCGGTGAATGTGGAGGTGGTGCGGTGAATGTGGAGGTGGTGCGGTGAATGTGGAGGTGGTGCGGTGAATGTGGAGGTGGTGCGGTGAATGTGGAGGTGGTGCGGTGAATGTGGAGGTGGTGCGGTGAATGTGGAGGTGGTGCGGTGAATGTGGAGGTGGTGCGGTGAATGTGGAGGTGGTGCGGTGAATGTGGAGGTGGTGCGGTGAATGTGGAGGTGGTGCGGTGAATGTGGAGGTGGTGCGGTGAATGTGGAGGTGGTGCGGTGAATGTGGAGGTGGTGCGGTGAATGTGGAGGTGGTGCGGTGAATGTGGAGGTGGTGCGGTGAATGTGGAGGTGGTGCGGTGAATGTGGAGGTGGTGCGGTGAATGTGGAGGTGGTGCGGTGAATGTGGAGGTGGTGCGGTGAATGTGGAGGTGGTGCGGTGAATGTGGAGGTGGTGCGGTGAATGTGGAGGTGGTGCGGTGAATGTGGAGGTGGTGCGGTGAATGTGGAGGTGGTGCGGTGAATGTGGAGGTGGTGCGGTGAATGTGGAGGTGGTGCGGTGAATGTGGAGGTGGTGCGGTGAATGTGGAGGTGGTGCGGTGAATGTGGAGGTGGTGCGGTGAATGTGGAGGTGGTGCGGTGAATGTGGAGGTGGTGCGGTGAATGTGGAGGTGGTGCGGTGAATGTGGAGGTGGTGCGGTGAATGTGGAGGTGGTGCGGTGAATGTGGAGGTGGTGCGGTGAATGTGGAGGTGGTGCGGTGAATGTGGAGGTGGTGCGGTGAATGTGGAGGTGGTGCGGTGAATGTGGAGGTGGTGCGGTGAATGTGGAGGTGGTGCGGTGAATGTGGAGGTGGTGCGGTGAATGTGGAGGTGGTGCGGTGAATGTGGAGGTGGTGCGGTGAATGTGGAGGTGGTGCGGTGAATGTGGAGGTGGTGCGGTGAATGTGGAGGTGGTGCGGTGAATGTGGAGGTGGTGCGGTGAATGTGGAGGTGGTGCGGTGAATGTGGAGGTGGTGCGGTGAATGTGGAGGTGGTGCGGTGAATGTGGAGGTGGTGCGGTGAATGTGGAGGTGGTGCGGTGAATGTGGAGGTGGTGCGGTGAATGTGGAGGTGGTGCGGTGAATGTGGAGGTGGTGCGGGAATGTGGAGGTGGTGCGGTGAATGTGGAGGTGGTGCGGTGAATGTGGAGGTGGTGCGGTGAATGTGGAGGTGGTGCGGTGAATGTGGAGGTGGTGCGGTGAATGTGGAGGTGGTGCGGTGAATGTGGAGGTGGTGCGGTGAATGTGGAGGTGGTGCGGTGAATGTGGAGGTGGTGCGGTGAATGTGGAGGTGGTGCGGTGAATGTGGAGGTGGTGCGGTGAATGTGGAGGTGGTGCGGTGAATGTGGAGGTGGTGCGGTGAATGTGGAGGTGGTGCGGTGAATGTGGAGGTGGTGCGGTGAATGTGGAGGTGGTGCGGTGAATGTGGAGGTGGTGCGGTGAATGTGGAGGTGGTGCGGTGAATGTGGAGGTGGTGCGGTGAATGTGGAGGTGGTGCGGTGAATGTGGAGGTGGTGCGGTGAATGTGGAGGTGGTGCGGTGAATGTGGAGGTGGTGCGGTGAATGTGGAGGTGGTGCGGTGAATGTGGAGGTGGTGCGGTGAATGTGGAGGTGGTGCGGTGAATGTGGAGGTGGTGCGGTGAATGTGGAGGTGGTGCGGTGAATGTGGAGGTGGTGCGGTGAATGTGGAGGTGGTGCGGTGAATGTGGAGGTGGTGCGGTGAATGTGGAGGTGGTGCGGTGAATGTGGAGGTGGTGCGGTGAATGTGGAGGTGGTGCGGTGAATGTGGAGGTGGTGCGGTGAATGTGGAGGTGGTGCGGTGAATGTGGAGGTGGTGCGGTGAATGTGGAGGTGGTGCGGTGAATGTGGAGGTGGTGCGGTGAATGTGGAGGTGGTGCGGTGAATGTGGAGGTGGTGCGGTGAATGTGGAGGTGGTGCGGTGAATGTGGAGGTGGTGCGGTGAATGTGGAGGTGGTGCGGTGAATGTGGAGGTGGTGCGGTGAATGTGGAGGTGGTGCGGTGAATGTGGAGGTGGTGCGGTGAATGTGGAGGTGGTGCGGTGAATGTGGAGGTGGTGCGGTGAATGTGGAGGTGGTGCGGTGAATGTGGAGGTGGTGCGGTGAATGTGGAGGTGGTGCGGTGAATGTGGAGGTGGTGCGGTGAATGTGGAGGTGGTGCGGTGAATGTGGAGGTGGTGCGGTGAATGTGGAGGTGGTGCGGTGAATGTGGAGGTGGTGCGGTGAATGTGGAGGTGGTGCGGTGAATGTGGAGGTGGTGCGGTGAATGTGGAGGTGGTGCGGTGAATGTGGAGGTGGTGCGGTGAATGTGGAGGTGGTGCGGTGAATGTGGAGGTGGTGCGGTGAATGTGGAGGTGGTGCGGTGAATGTGGAGGTGGTGCGGTGAATGTGGAGGTGGTGCGGTGAATGTGGAGGTGGTGCGGTGAATGTGGAGGTGGTGCGGTGAATGTGGAGGTGGTGCGGTGAATGTGGAGGTGGTGCGGTGAATGTGGAGGTGGTGCGGTGAATGTGGAGGTGGTGCGGTGAATGTGGAGGTGGTGCGGTGAATGTGGAGGTGGTGCGGTGAATGTGGAGGTGGTGCGGTGAATGTGGAGGTGGTGCGGTGAATGTGGAGGTGGTGCGGTGAATGTGGAGGTGGTGCGGTGAATGTGGAGGTGGTGCGGTGAATGTGGAGGTGGTGCGGTGAATGTGGAGGTGGTGCGGTGAATGTGGAGGTGGTGCGGTGAATGTGGAGGTGGTGCGGTGAATGTGGAGGTGGTGCGGTGAATGTGGAGGTGGTGCGGTGAATGTGGAGGTGGTGCGGTGAATGTGGAGGTGGTGCGGTGAATGTGGAGGTGGTGCGGTGAATGTGGAGGTGGTGCGGTGAATGTGGAGGTGGTGCGGTGAATGTGGAGGTGGTGCGGTGAATGTGGAGGTGGTGCGGTGAATGTGGAGGTGGTGCGGTGAATGTGGAGGTGGTGCGGTGAATGTGGAGGTGGTGCGGTGAATGTGGAGGTGGTGCGGTGAATGTGGAGGTGGTGCGGTGAATGTGGAGGTGGTGCGGTGAATGTGGAGGTGGTGCGGTGAATGTGGAGGTGGTGCGGTGAATGTGGAGGTGGTGCGGTGAATGTGGAGGTGGTGCGGTGAATGTGGAGGTGGTGCGGTGAATGTGGAGGTGGTGCGGTGAATGTGGAGGTGGTGCGGTGAATGTGGAGGTGGTGCGGTGAATGTGGAGGTGGTGCGGTGAATGTGGAGGTGGTGCGGTGAATGTGGAGGTGGTGCGGTGAATGTGGAGGTGGTGCGGTGAATGTGGAGGTGGTGCGGTGAATGTGGAGGTGGTGCGGTGAATGTGGAGGTGGTGCGGTGAATGTGGAGGTGGTGCGGTGAATGTGGAGGTGGTGCGGTGAATGTGGAGGTGGTGCGGTGAATGTGGAGGTGGTGCGGTGAATGTGGAGGTGGTGCGGTGAATGTGGAGGTGGTGCGGTGAATGTGGAGGTGGTGCGGTGAATGTGGAGGTGGTGCGGTGAATGTGGAGGTGGTGCGGTGAATGTGGAGGTGGTGCGGTGAATGTGGAGGTGGTGCGGTGAATGTGGAGGTGGTGCGGTGAATGTGGAGGTGGTGCGGTGAATGTGGAGGTGGTGCGGTGAATGTGGAGGTGGTGCGGTGAATGTGGAGGTGGTGCGGTGAATGTGGAGGTGGTGCGGTGAATGTGGAGGTGGTGCGGTGAATGTGGAGGTGGTGCGGTGAATGTGGAGGTGGTGCGGTGAATGTGGAGTGGTGCGGTGAGGTGGTGCGGTGAATGTGGAGGTGGTGCGGTGAATGTGGAGGTGGTGCGGTGAATGTGGAGGTGGTGCGGTGAATGTGGAGGTGGTGCGGTGAATGTGGAGGTGGTGCGGTGAATGTGGAGGTGGTGCGGTGAATGTGGAGGTGGTGCGGTGAATGTGGAGGTGGTGCGGTGAATGTGGAGGTGGTGCGGTGAATGTGGAGGTGGTGCGGTGAATGTGGAGGTGGTGCGGTGAATGTGGAGGTGGTGCGGTGAATGTGGAGGTGGTGCGGTGAATGTAGAGGTGGTGCGGTGAATGTGGAGGTGGTGCGGTGAATGTGGAGGTGGTGCGGTGAATGTGGAGGTGGTGCGGTGAATGTGGAGGTGGTGCGGTGAATGTGGAGGTGGTGCGGTGAATGTGGAGGTGGTGCGGTGAATGTGGAGGTGGTGCGGTGAATATGGAGGTGGTGCGATGAATGTGGAGGTGGTGCGGTGAATGTGGAGGTGGTGCGGTGAATGTGGATGTGGTGCGGTGAATGTGGAGGTGGTGCGGTGAATGTGGAGGTGGTGCGGTGAATGTGGAGGTGGTGCGGTGAATGTGGAGGTGGTGCGGTGAATGTGGAGGTGGTGCGGTGAATGTGGAGGTGGTGCGGTGAATGTGGAGGTGGTGCGGTGAATATGGAGGTGGTGCGGTGAATGTGGAGGTGGTGCGGTGAATGTGGAGGTGGTGCGGTGAATGTGGAGGTGGTGCGATGAATGTGAGGGTGGTGCGGTGAATGTGGAGGTGGTGCACAACCACCACATTCACCGCACCACCTCCACATTCACCGCACCACCTCCACATTCACCGCACCACCTCCACATTCACCGAACAATCTCCACATTCACCGCACCACCTGCACATTCACCGCACCACCTCCACATTCACAGCACCACCTCCACATTCACCGCACCACCTCCACATTCACCGCACCACCTCCACATTCATCGCACCACCGCCATATTCACAGCACCACCTCCACATTCACCGCACCACCTCCAAATTCACCGCACCACCTCCACATTTACCGCACCACCTCCACATTCACCGCACCACCTCCACATTCACCGCACCACCTCCACATTCACCGCACCACCTCCACATTCACCGCACCAGCTCCACATTCACCGCACCACCTCCACATTCACCGCACCACCTCCACATACACCGCACCACCTCCACATTCACCGCACCACCTCAACATTCACCGCACCACCTCCACATTCACCGCACCACCTC
Source organism: Ampullaceana balthica (assembly GCA_944989445.1). Classification (NCBI taxonomy): domain Eukaryota; kingdom Metazoa; phylum Mollusca; class Gastropoda; family Lymnaeidae; genus Ampullaceana; species Ampullaceana balthica. The sequence continues at coordinate 136,510 of CALYLW010002463.1, forward strand.
CACATTCACCGCACCACCTCCATATTCACCGCACCACCTCCACATTCACCGCACCACCTTTACATTAACCGCACCACCTCCACATTTACCGCACCACCTCCACATTCACCGCACCACCTCCACATTCACCGCACCACCTCCACATTCACCGCACCACCTCCACATTCACCGCACCACCTCCACATTCACCGCACCACCTCTACATTCACCGCACCACCTCCACATTAACCGCACCACCTCCACATTCACCGCACCACCTCTACATTCACCGCACACCTCCACATTCACCGCACCACCTGCACATTCACCGCAACACCTCAACATTCACCGCACCACCTCCACATTCACCGCACCACCTCCACATTCATCGCACCACCTCCATATTCACCGCACCACCTCCACATTCACCGCACCACCTTCACATTCACCGCACCACCTCCACATTTCACCGCACCACCTCCACATTCACCGCACCACCTCCACATTCACCGCACCACCTCCACATTCACCGCACCACCTCCACATTCACCGCACCACCTCCACATTCACCGCACCACCTCCACATTCACCGCACCACCTCCACATTCACCGCACCACCTCCACATTCACCGCACCACCTCCACATTCACCGCACCACCTCCACATTCACCGCACCACCTCCACATTCACCGCACCACCTCCACATTCACCGCACCACCTCCACATTCACCGCACCACCTCCACATTCACCGCACCACCTCCACATTCACCGCACCACCTCCACATTCACCGCACCACCTCCACATTCACCGCACCACCTCCACATTCACCGCACCACCTCCACATTCACCGCACCACCTCCACATTCACAGCACCACCTCCACATTCACCGCACCACCTCCACATTCACCGCACCACCTCCACATTCACCGCACCACCTCCACATTCACCGCACCACCTCCACATTCACCGCACCACCTCCACATTCACCGCACCACCTCCACATTCACCGCACCACCTCCACATTCACCGCACCACCTCCACATTCACCGCACCACCTCCACATTCACCGCACCACCTCCACATTCACCGCACCACCTCCACATTCACCGCACCACCTCCACATTCACCGCACCACCTCCACATTCACCGCACCACCTCCACATTCACCGCACCACCTCCACATTCACCGCACCACCTCCACATTCACCGCACCACCTCCACATTCACCGCACCACCTCCACATTCACCGCACCACCTCCACATTCACCGCACCACCTCCACATTCACCGCACCACCTCCACATTCACCGCACCACCTCCACATTCACCGCACCACCTCCACATTCACCGCACCACCTCCACATTCACCGCACCACCTCCACATTCACCGCACCACCTCCACATTCACCGCACCACCTCCACATTCACCGCACCACCTCCACATTCACCGCACCACCTCCACATTCACCGCACCACCTCCACATTCACCGCACCACCTCCACATTCACCGCACCACCTCCACATTCACCGCACCACCTCCACATTCACCGCACCACCTCCACATTCACCGCACCACCTCCACATTCACCGCACCACCTCCACATTCACCGCACCACCTCCACATTCACCGCACCACCTCCACATTCACCGCACCACCTCCACATTCACCGCACCACCTCCACATTCACCGCACCACCTCCACATTCACCGCACCACCTCCACATTCACCGCACCACCTCCACATTCACCGCACCACCTCCACATTCACCGCACCACCTCCACATTCACCGCACCACCTCCACATTCACCGCACCACCTCCACATTCACCGCACCACCTCCACATTCACCGCACCACCTCCACATTCACCGCACCACCTCCACATTCACCGCACCACCTCCACATTCACCGCACCACCTCCACATTCACCGCACCACCTCCACATTCACCGCACCACCTCCACATTCACCGCACCACCTCCACATTCACCGCACCACCTCCACATTCACCGCACCACCTCCACATTCACCGCACCACCTCCACATTCACCGCACCACCTCCACATTCACCGCACCACCTCCACATTCACCGCACCACCTCCACATTCACCGCACCACCTCCACATTCACCGCACCACCTCCACATTCACCGCACCACCTCCACATTCACCGCACCACCTCCACATTCACCGCACCACCTCCACATTCACCGCACCACCTCCACATTCACCGCACCACCTCCACATTCACCGCACCACCTCCACATTCACCGCACCACCTCCACATTCACCGCACCACCTCCACATTCACCGCACCACCTCCACATTCACCGCACCACCTCCACATTCACCGCACCACCTCCACATTCACCGCACCACCTCCACATTCACCGCACCACCTCCACATTCACCGCACCACCTCCACATTCACCGCACCACCTCCACATTCACCGCACCACCTCCACATTCACCGCACCACCTCCACATTCACCGCACCACCTCCACATTCACCGCACCACCTCCACATTCACCGCACCACCTCCACATTCACCGCACCACCTCCACATTCACCGCACCACCTCCACATTCACCGCACCACCTCCACATTCACCGCACCACCTCCACATTCACCGCACCACCTCCACATTCACCGCACCACCTCCACATTCACCGCACCACCTCCACATTCACCGCACCACCTCCACATTCACCGCACCACCTCCACATTCACCGCACCACCTCCACATTCACCGCACCACCTCCACATTCACCGCACCACCTCCACATTCACCGCACCACCTCCACATTCACCGCACCACCTCCACATTCACCGCACCACCTCCACATTCACCGCACCACCTCCACATTCACCGCACCACCTCCACATTCACCGCACCACCTCCACATTCACCGCACCACCTCCACATTCACCGCACCACCTCCACATTCACCGCACCACCTCCACATTCACCGCACCACCTCCACATTCACCGCACCACCTCCACATTCACCGCACCACCTCCACATTCACCGCACCACCTCCACATTCACCGCACCACCTCCACATTCACCGCACCACCTCCACATTCACCGCACCACCTCCACATTCACCGCACCACCTCCACATTCACCGCACCACCTCCACATTCACCGCACCACCTCCACATTCACCGCACCACCTCCACATTCACCGCACCACCTCCACATTCACCGCACCACCTCCACATTCACCGCACCACCTCCACATTCACCGCACCACCTCCACATTCACCGCACCACCTCCACATTCACCGCACCACCTCCACATTCACCGCACCACCTCCACATTCACCGCACCACCTCCACATTCACCGCACCACCTCCACATTCACCGCACCACCTCCACATTCACCGCACCACCTCCACATTCACCGCACCACCTCCACATTCACCGCACCACCTCCACATTCACCGCACCACCTCCACATTCACCGCACCACCTCCACATTCACCGCACCACCTCCACATTCACCGCACCACCTCCACATTCACCGCACCACCTCCACATTCACCGCACCACCTCCACATTCACCGCACCACCTCCACATTCACCGCACCACCTCCACATTCACCGCACCACCTCCACATTCACCGCACCACCTCCACATTCACCGCACCACCTCCACATTCACCGCACCACCTCCACATTCACCGCACCACCTCCACATTCACCGCACCACCTCCACATTCACCGCACCACCTCCACATTCACCGCACCACCTCCACATTCACCGCACCACCTCCACATTCACCGCACCACCTCCACATTCACCGCACCACCTCCACATTCACCGCACCACCTCCACATTCACCGCACCACCTCCACATTCACCGCACCACCTCCACATTCACCGCACCACCTCCACATTCACCGCACCACCTCCACATTCACCGCACCACCTCCACATTCACCGCACCACCTCCACATTCACCGCACCACCTCCACATTCACCGCACCACCTCCACATTCACCGCACCACCTCCACATTCACCGCACCACCTCCACATTCACCGCACCACCTCCACATTCACCGCACCACCTCCACATTCACCGCACCACCTCCACATTCACCGCACCACCTCCACATTCACCGCACCACCTCCACATTCACCGCACCACCTCCACATTCACCGCACCACCTCCACATTCACCGCACCACCTCCACATTCACCGCACCACCTCCACATTCACCGCACCACCTCCACATTCACCGCACCACCTCCACATTCACCGCACCACCTCCACATTCACCGCACCACCTCCACATTCACCGCACCACCTCCACATTCACCGCACCACCTCCACATTCACCGCACCACCTCCACATTCACCGCACCACCTCCACATTCACCGCACCACCTCCACATTCACCGCACCACCTCCACATTCACCGCACCACCTCCACATTCACCGCACCACCTCCACATTCACCGCACCACCTCCACATTCACCGCACCACCTCCACATTCACCGCACCACCTCCACATTCACCGCACCACCTCCACATTCACCGCACCACCTCCACATTCACCGCACCACCTCCACATTCACCGCACCACCTCCACATTCACCGCACCACCTCCACATTCACCGCACCACCTCCACATTCACCGCACCACCTCCACATTCACCGCACCACCTCCACATTCACCGCACCACCTCCACATTCACCGCACCACCTCCACATTCACCGCACCACCTCCACATTCACCGCACCACCTCCACATTCACCGCACCACCTCCACATTCACCGCACCACCTCCACATTCACCGCACCACCTCCACATTCACCGCACCACCTCCACATTCACCGCACCACCTCCACATTCACCGCACCACCTCCACATTCACCGCACCACCTCCACATTCACCGCACCACCTCCACATTCACCGCACCACCTCCACATTCACCGCACCACCTCCACATTCACCGCACCACCTCCACATTCACCGCACCACCTCCACATTCACCGCACCACCTCCACATTCACCGCACCACCTCCACATTCACCGCACCACCTCCACATTTACCGCACCACCTCCACATTCACCGCACCACCTCCACATTCACCGCACCACCTCCACATTCACCGCACCACCTCCACATTCACCGCACCAGCTCCACATTCACCGCACCACCTCCACATTCACCGCACCACCTCCACATTCACCGCACCACCTCCACATTCACCGCACCACCTCCACATTCACCGCACCACCTCCACATTCACCGCACCACCTCCACATTCACCGCACCACCTCCACATTCACCGCACCACCTCCACATTCACCGCACCACCTCCACATTCACCGCACCACCTCCACATTCACCGCACCACCTCCACATTCACCGCACCACCTCCACATTCACCGCACCACCTCCACATTCACCGCACCACCTCCACATTCACCGACACCATCTGGGATAATAATATTATATATGAGTGTGTGTGTTTTTTGTTTTGTTTTGTTTTTTGTGGGTGTTTAATTGGTGTGGGTGTGTGTTGTTGGGTGGGGTGGGTGGTGTGGGGGTGGGTTGTGGGGTGTGTGTGGGTGTTGGTGGGTGTTTTTTGTTGTGGGGTGTTTGTGGTGGGTGTTGGGTGTTGTTGTGGTGTTGGTGTGTTTTGTTGTTGTTGTGGGTTTGTTTGTTTGTGGGTGTGGGGGTGGGTTTTTGTTTTGTTTTGTGTTTTTTGTTGTTTGGGGTTTATTTGTGTTTTGGTTGTTTTTTAGTTTGTTGGTGTGGGGGTTTGATATGGTAGTTTGATATTATAGTGTTGGATAAGGGGTATAATAAGAATATGGATAAGATAATAAGAATATGGATAAGATAATAAGAATATGGATAAGATAATAAGAATATGGATAAGATAATAAGAATATGGATAAGGATAATAAGAATATGGATAAGATAATAAGAATATGGATAAGATAATAAGAATATGGATAAGATAATAAGAATATGGATAAGATAATAAGAATATGGATAAGATAATAAGAATATGGATAAGATAATAAGAATATGGATAAGATAATAAGAATATGGATAAGATAATAAGAATATGGATAAGATAATAAGAATATGGATAAGATAATAAGAATATGGATAAGATAATAAGAATATGGATAAGATAATAAGAATATGGATAAGATAATAAGAATATGGATAAGATAATAAGAATATGGATAAGATAATAAGAATATGGATAAGATAATAAGAATATGGATAAGATAATAAGAATATGGATAAGATAATAAGAATATGGATAAGATAATAAGAATATGGATAAGATAATAAGAATATGGATAAGATAATAAGAATATGGATAAGATAATAAGAATATGGATAAGATAATAAGAATATGGATAAGATAATAAGAATATGGATAAGATAATAAGAATATGGATAAGATAATAAGAATATGGATAAGATAATAAGAATATGGATAAGATAATAAGAATATGGATAAGATAATAAGAATATGGATAAGATAATAAGAATATGGATAAGATAATAAGAATATGGATAAGATAATAAGAATATGGATAAGATAATAAGAATATGGATAAGATAATAAGAATATGGATAAGATAATAAGA
>CALYLW010002463.1:152734-175533 GCA_944989445.1 Ampullaceana balthica
TTCGATGAATGTGGAGGTGCTGCGGTGAATGTGGAGATGGTGCGGTGATAGTGGAGGTGGTGCTGTGAATGTGGAGGTGGTGCGGTGAATGTGGAGGTGGTGCGGTGAATGTGGAGGTGGTGCGGTGAATGTGGAGGTGGTGCGGTGAATGTGGAGGTGGTGCGGTTAATGTGGAGGTGGTGCGGTTAATGTGGAGGTGGTGCGGTGAATGTGGAGGTGGTGCGGTGAATGTGGAGGTGGTGCGGTGAATGTGGAGGTGGTGCGGTGAATGTGAAGCTGGTGCGGTGAATGTGGAGATGGTGCGGTGAATGTAGAGGTGGTGCGGGGTGAATGTGAAGCTGGTGCGGTGAATGTGGAGATGGTGCGGTGAATGTAGAGGTGGTGCGGTGAATGTTTAAGTGGTGCGGTGAATTTGGAGGTGGTGCGGTGAATGTGGAGGTGGTGCGGTGAATGTGGAGGTTGTGCGGTGAATGTGGAGGTGGTGCGGTGAATGTGGAGGTGGTGCGGTGAATGTGGAGGTGGTGCTGTGAATGTGGAGGTGGTGCGGTGAATGTGGAGGTGGTGCGGTGAATTTGGTGGTGGTTCGGTGAATGGGGAGGTGGTGCGGTGAATGTGGAGGTGGAGCGGTGAATGTGGAGGTGGTGCGGTGAATGTGGAGGTGATGCGGTGAATGTGGAGGTGGTGCGGTGAATGTGGAGGTGGTGCGGTGAATGTGGATGTGGTGCGGTGAATGTGGAGGTGGTGCGGTGAATGTGGAGGTTGTGCGGTGAATGTGGAGGTGAAGCGGTGAATGTGGAGGTGGTGCGGTGAATGTGGAGGTGGTGCGGTGAATGTGGAGGTGGTGCGGTGAATGTGGAGGTGCTGTGGTGAATGTGGAGGTGGTACGGTGAATGTGGAGGTGGTGCGGTGAATGTGGAGGTGGTGCAGTGAATGTGGAGGTGGTGTGGTGAATGTGGAGGTGGTGCGGTGAATGTGGAGGTGGTGCAGTGAATGTGGAGGTGTTGCGGTGAATGTGGAGGTGGTGCGGTGAATGTGGAGGTGGTGCGGTGAATGTGGAGGTGGTGCGTGAACGTGGAGGTGGTGCGGTGAATGTGGAGGTGCTGCGGTGAATGTGGAGGTGGTGCGGTGAATGTGGAGGTGGTGCGGTGAATGTGGAGGTGGTGCGGTGAATGTGGATGTGGTGCGGTGAATGTGGAGGTGGTGCGGTGAATGTGGAGGTGGTGCGGTGAATGTGGAGGTGGTGCGGTGAATGTGGAGGTGGTGCGGTGAATGTGGAGGTGGTGCGGTGAATGTGGAGGTGGTGCGGTGAATGTGGAGGTGGTGCGGTGAAATGTGGAGGTGGTGCGGTGAATGTGGAGGTGGTGCGGTGAATGTGGAGGTGGTGCGGTGAATGTGGAGGTGGTGCGGTGAATGTGGAGGTGGTGCGGTGAATGTGGAGGTGGTGCGGTGAATGTGGAGGTGGTGCGGTGAATGTGGAGGTGGTGCGGTGAATGTGGAGGTGGTGCGGTGAATGTGGAGGTGGTGCGGTGAATGTGGAGGTGGTGCAGTGAATGTGGAGGTGGTGCGGTGAATGTGGAGGTGGTGCGGTGAATGTGGAGGTGGTGCGGTGAATGTGGAGGTGGTGCGGTGAATGTGGAGGTGGTGCGGTGAATGTGGAGGTGGTGCGGTAATGTGGAGGTGGTGCGGTAATGTGGAGGTGGTGCGGTGAATGTGGAGGTGGTGCGGTGAATGTGGAGGTGTGCGGTGAATGTGGAGGTGGTGCGGTGAATGTGGAGGTGGTGCGGTGAATGTGGAGGTGGTGCGGTGAATGTGGAGGTGGTGCGGTGAATGTGGAGGTGGTGCGGTGAATGTGGAGGTGGTGCGGTGAATGTGGAGGTGGTGCGGTGAATGTGGAGGTGGTGCGGTGAATGTGGAGGTGGTGCGGTGAATGTGGAGGTGGTTCGGTGAATGTGGAGGTGGTGCGGTGAATGTGGAGATGGTGCGGTGAATGTGGAGGTGGTGCTGTGAATGTGGAGGTGGTGCGGTGAATGTGGAGGTGGTGCGGTGAATGTGGAGGTGGTGCGGTGAATGTGGAGGTGGTGCGGTGAATGTGGAGGTGGTGCGGTGAATGTGGAGGTGGTGCGGTTAATGTGGAGGTGGTGCGGTGAATGTGGAGGTGGTGCGGTGAATGTGGAGGTGGTGCGGTGAATGTGGAGGTGGTGCGGTGAATGTGAAGCTGGTGCGGTGAATGTGGAGATGGTGCGGTGAATGTAGAGGTGGTGCGGGGTGAATGTGAAGCTGGTGCGGTGAATGTGGAGATGGTGCGGTGAATGTAGAGGTGGTGCGGTGAATGTTTAAGTGGTGCGGTGAATTTGGAGGTGGTGCGGTGAATGTGGAGGTGGTGCGGTGAATGTGGAGGTTGTGCGGTGAATGTGGAGGTGGTGCGGTGAATGTGAGTGGTGCGGTGAATGTGGAGGTGGTGCGGTGAATGTGGAGGTGGTGCGGTGAATGTGGAGGTGGTGCGGTGAATGTGGAGGTGGTGCGGTGAATTGGGGTGGTCGGTGAATGGGGAGGTGGTGCGGTGAATGTGGAGGTGGAGCGGTGAATGTGGAGGTGGTGCGGTGAATGTGGAGGTGGTGCGGTGAATGTGGAGGTGGTGCGGTGAATGTGGAGGTGGTGCGGTGAATGTGGAGGTGGTGCGGTGAATGTGGAGGTGGTGCGGTGAATGTGGAGGTGGTGCGGTGAATGTGGAGGTGGTGCGGTGAATGTGGAGGTGGTGCGGTGAATGTGGAGGTGGTGCGGTGAATGTGGAGGTGGTGCGGTGAATGTGGAGGTGTGCGGTGAATGTGGAGGTGGTGCGGTGAATGTGGAGGTGGTGCGGTGAATGTGGAGGTGGTGCAGTGAATGTGGAGGTGGTGTGGTGAATGTGGAGGTGGTGCGGTGAATGTGGAGGTGGTGCAGTGAATGTGGAGGTGTTGCGGTGAATGTGGAGGTGGTGCGGTGAATGTGGAGGTGGTGCGGTGAATGTGGAGGTGGTGCGTGAACGTGGAGGTGGTGCGGTTAATGTGGAGGTGCTGCGGTGAATGTGAAGGTGGTGCGGTGAATGTGGAGGTGGTGCGGTGAATGTGGAGGTGGTGCGGTGAATGTGGATGTGGTGCGGTGAATGTGGAGGTGGTGCGGTAAATGTGGAGGTGGTGCGGTGAATGTGGAGGTGGTGCGGTGAATGTGGAGGTGGTGCGGTGAATGTAGAGGTTCTGCGATGAATGTGGAGGTGGTGCGGTAAATGTGGAGGTGGTGCGGTAAATGTGGAGGTGGTGTGGTAAATGTGGAGGTAATGCGGTGAATGTGGAGGTGGTGCGGTGAATGTGGAGGTGCTGCGGTGAATGTGGAGGTGGTGCGGTGAATATGGAGGTGGTGCGGTGAATGTGGAGGTGGTGCGGTGAATGTGGAGGTGGTGCGGTGAATGTGGAGGTGGTGCGGTGAATGTGGAGGTGGTGCGGTGAATGTGGAGGTGGTGCAATGAATGTGAAGGTGGTGCAGTGAATGTGGAGGTGGTGCTGTGAATGTGGAGGTGGTGCGGTGAATTTGGAGGTGTTTCGATGAATGTGGAGGTGGTGCGGTGAATGTGGAGGTGGTGCGGTGAATGTGGAGGTGGTGCGGTTAATGTGGAGGTGGTGCGGTGAATGTGGAGGTGGTGCGGTGAATGTGGAGGTGGTGCGGTGAATGTGGAGGTGGTGCGGTGAATGTGGAGGTGGTGCGGTGAATGTGGAGGTGGTGCGGTGAATGTGGAGGTGGTGCGGTGAATGTGGAGGTGGTGCGGTGAATGTGGAGGTGGTGCGGTGAATGTGGAGGTGGTGCGGTGAATGTGGAGGTGGTGCGGTGAATGTGGAGGTGGTGCGGTGAATGTGGAGGTGGTGCGGTGAATGTGAGGTGGTGCGGTGAATGTGGAGGTGGTGCGGTGAATGTGGAGGTGGTGCGGTGAATGTGGAGGTGGTGCGGTGAATGTGGAGGTGGTGCGGTGAATGTGGAGGTGGTGCGGTGAATGTGGAGGTTGTGCGGTGAATGTGGAGGTGGTGCGGTGAATGTGGAGGTGGTGCGGTGAATGTGGAGGTGGTGCGGTGAATGTGGAGGTGGTGCGGTGAATGTGGAGGTGGTGCGGTGAATGTGGAGGTGGTGCGGTGAATGTGGAGGTGGTGCGGTGAATGTGGAGGTGGTGCGGTGAATGTGGAGGTGGTGCGGTGAATGTGGAGGTGATGCGGTGAATGTGGAGGTGGTGCGGTGAATGTGGAGGTGGTGCGGTGAATGTGGAGGTGGTGCGGTGAATGTGGAGGTGGTGCGGTGAATGTGGAGGTGGTGCGGTGAATGTGGAGGTGGTGCGGTGAATGTGGAGGTGGTGCGGTGAATGTGGAGGTGGTGCGGTGAATGTGGAGGTGGTGCGGTGAATGTGGAGGTGGTGCGGTGAATGTGGAGGTGGTGCGGTGAATGTGGAGGTGGTGCGGTGAATGTGGAGGTGGTGCGGTGAATGTGGAGGGGTGCGGTGAATGTGGAGGTGGTGCGGTGAATGTGGAGGTGGTGCGGTGAATGTGGAGGTGGTGCGGTGAATGTGGAGGTGGTGCGGTGAATGTGGAGGTGGTGCGGTGAATGTGGAGGTGGTGCGGTGAATGTGGAGGTGGTGCGGTGAATGTGGAGGTGGTGCGGTGAATGTGGAGGTGGTGCGGTGAATGTGGAGGTGGTGCGGTGAATGTGGAGGTGGTGCGGTGAATGTGGAGGTGGTGCGGTGAATGTGGAGGTGGTGCGGTGAATGTGGAGGTGGTGCGGTGAATGTGGAGGTGGTGCGGTGAATGTGGAGGTGGTGCGGTGAATGTGGAGGTGGTGCGGTGAATGTGGAGGTGGTGCGGTGAATGTGGAGGTGGTGCGGTGAATGTGGAGGTGGTGCGGTGAATGTGGAGGTGGTGCGGTGAATGTGGAGGTGGTGCGGTGAATGTGGAGGTGGTGCGGTGAATGTGGAGGTGGTGCGGTGAATGTGGAGGTGGTGCGGTGAATGTGGAGGTGGTGCGGTGAATGTGGAGGTGGTGCGGTGAATGTGGAGGTGGTGCGGTGAATGTGGAGGTGGTGCGGTGAATGTGGAGGTGGTGCGGTGAATGTGGAGGTGGTGCGGTGAATGTGGAGGTGGTGCGGTGAATGTGGAGGTGGTGCGGTGAATGTGGAGGTGGTGCGGTGAATGTGGAGGTGGTGCGGTGAATGTGGAGGTGGTGCGGTGAATGTGGAGGTGGTGCGGTGAATGTGGAGGTGGTGCGGTGAATGTGGAGGTGGTGCGGTGAATGTGGAGGTGGTGCGGTGAATGTGGAGGTGGTGCGGTGAATGTGGAGGTGGTGCGGTGAATGTGGAGGTGGTGCGGTGAATGTGGAGGTGGTGCGGTGAATGTGGAGGTGGTGCGGTGAATGTGGAGGTGGTGCGGTGAATGTGGAGGTGGTGCGGTGAATGTGGAGGTGGTGCGGTGAATGTGGAGGTGGTGCGGTGAATGTGGAGGTGGTGCGGTGAATGTGGAGGTGGTGCGGTGAATGTGGAGGTGGTGCGGTGAATGTGGAGGTGGTGCGGTGAATGTGGAGGTGGTGCGGTGAATGTGGAGGTGGTGCGGTGAATGTGGAGGTGGTGCGGTGAATGTGGAGGTGGTGCGGTGAATGTGGAGGTGGTGCGGTGAATGTGGAGGTGGTGCGGTGAATGTGGAGGTGGTGCGGTGAATGTGGAGGTGGTGCGGTGAATGTGGAGGTGGTGCGGTGAATGTGGAGGTGGTGCGGTGAATGTGGAGGTGGTGCGGTGAATGTGGAGGTGGTGCGGTGAATGTGGAGGTGGTGCGGTGAATGTGGAGGTGGTGCGGTGAATGTGGAGGTGGTGCGGTGAATGTGGAGGTGGTGCGGTGAATGTGGAGGTGGTGCGGTGAATGTGGAGGTGGTGCGGTGAATGTGGAGGTGGTGCGGTGAATGTGGAGGTGGTGCGGTGAATGTGGAGGTGGTGCGGTGAATGTGGAGGTGGTGCGGTGAATGTGGAGGTGGTGCGGTGAATGTGGAGGTGGTGCGGTGAATGTGGAGGTGGTGCGGTGAATGTGGAGGTGGTGCGGTGAATGTGGAGGTGGTGCGGTGAATGTGGAGGTGGTGCGGTGAATGTGGAGGTGGTGCGGTGAATGTGGAGGTGGTGCGGTGAATGTGGAGGTGGTGCGGTGAATGTGGAGGTGGTGCGGTGAATGTGGAGGTGGTGCGGTGAATGTGGAGGTGGTGCGGTGAATGTGGAGGTGGTGCGGTGAATGTGGAGGTGGTGCGGTGAATGTGGAGGTGGTGCGGTGAATGTGGAGGTGGTGCGGTGAATGTGGAGGTGGTGCGGTGAATGTGGAGGTGGTGCGGTGAATGTGGAGGTGGTGCGGTGAATGTGGAGGTGGTGCGGTGAATGTGGAGGTGGTGCGGTGAATGTGGAGGTGGTGCGGTGAATGTGGAGGTGGTGCGGTGAATGTGGAGGTGGTGCGGTGAATGTGGAGGTGGTGCGGTGAATGTGGAGGTGGTGCGGTGAATGTGGAGGTGGTGCGGTGAATGTGGAGGTGGTGCGGTGAATGTGGAGGTGGTGCGGTGAATGTGGAGGTGGTGCGGTGAATGTGGAGGTGGTGCGGTGAATGTGGAGGTGGTGCGGTGAATGTGGAGGTGGTGCGGTGAATGTGGAGGTGGTGCGGTGAATGTGGAGGTGGTGCGGTGAATGTGGAGGTGGTGCGGTGAATGTGGAGGTGGTGCGGTGAATGTGGAGGTGGTGCGGTGAATGTGGAGGTGGTGCGGTGAATGTGGAGGTGGTGCGGTGAATGTGGAGGTGGTGCGGTGAATGTGGAGGTGGTGCGGTGAATGTGGAGGTGGTGCGGTGAATGTGGAGGTGGTGCGGTGAATGTGGAGGTGGTGCGGTGAATGTGGAGGTGGTGCGGTGAATGTGGAGGTGGTGCGGTGAATGTGGAGGTGGTGCGGTGAATGTGGAGGTGGTGCGGTGAATGTGGAGGTGGTGCGGTGAATGTGGAGGTGGTGCGGTGAATGTGGAGGTGGTGCGGTGAATGTGGAGGTGGTGCGGTGAATGTGGAGGTGGTGCGGTGAATGTGGAGGTGGTGCGGTGAATGTGGAGGTGGTGCGGTGAATGTGGAGGTGGTGCGGTGAATGTGGAGGTGGTGCGGTGAATGTGGAGGTGGTGCGGTGAATGTGGAGGTGGTGCGGTGAATGTGGAGGTGGTGCGGTGAATGTGGAGGTGGTGCGGTGAATGTGGAGGTGGTGCGGTGAATGTGGAGGTGGTGCGGTGAATGTGGAGGTGGTGCGGTGAATGTGGAGGTGGTGCGGTGAATGTGGAGGTGGTGCGGTGAATGTGGAGGTGGTGCGGTGAATGTGGAGGTGGTGCGGTGAATGTGGAGGTGGTGCGGTGAATGTGGAGGTGGTGCGGTGAATGTGGAGGTGGTGCGGTGAATGTGGAGGTGGTGCGGTGAATGTGGAGGTGGTGCGGTGAATGTGGAGGTGGTGCGGTGAATGTGGAGGTGGTGCGGTGAATGTGGAGGTGGTGCGGTGAATGTGGAGGTGGTGCGGTGAATGTGGAGGTGGTGCGGTGAATGTGGAGGTGGTGCGGTGAATGTGGAGGTGGTGCGGTGAATGTGGAGGTGGTGCGGTGAATGTGGAGGTGGTGCGGTGAATGTGGAGGTGGTGCGGTGAATGTGGAGGTGGTGCGGTGAATGTGGAGGTGGTGCGGTGAATGTGGAGGTGGTGCGGTGAATGTGGAGGTGGTGCGGTGAATGTGGAGGTGGTGCGGTGAATGTGGAGGTGGTGCGGTGAATGTGGAGGTGGTGCGGTGAATGTGGAGGTGGTGCGGTGAATGTGGAGGTGGTGCGGTGAATGTGGAGGTGGTGCGGTGAATGTGGAGGTGGTGCGGTGAATGTGGAGGTGGTGCGGTGAATGTGGAGGTGGTGCGGTGAATGTGGAGGTGGTGCGGTGAATGTGGAGGTGGTGCGGTGAATGTGGAGGTGGTGCGGTGAATGTGGAGGTGGTGCGGTGAATGTGGAGGTGGTGCGGTGAATGTGGAGGTGGTGCGGTGAATGTGGAGGTGGTGCGGTGAATGTGGAGGTGGTGCGGTGAATGTGGAGGTGGTGCGGTGAATGTGGAGGTGGTGCGGTGAATGTGGAGGTGGTGCGGTGAATGTGGAGGTGGTGCGGTGAATGTGGAGGTGGTGCGGTGAATGTGGAGGTGGTGCGGTGAATGTGGAGGTGGTGCGGTGAATGTGGAGGTGGTGCGGTGAATGTGGAGGTGGTGCGGTGAATGTGGAGGTGGTGCGGTGAATGTGGAGGTGGTGCGGTGAATGTGGAGGTGGTGCGGTGAATGTGGAGGTGGTGCGGTGAATGTGGAGGTGGTGCGGTGAATGTGGAGGTGGTGCGGTGAATGTGGAGGTGGTGCGGTGAATGTGGAGGTGGTGCGGTGAATGTGGAGGTGGTGCGGTGAATGTGGAGGTGGTGCGGTGAATGTGGAGGTGGTGCGGTGAATGTGGAGGTGGTGCGGTGAATGTGGAGGTGGTGCGGTGAATGTGGAGGTGGTGCGGTGAATGTGGAGGTGGTGCGGTGAATGTGGAGGTGGTGCGGTGAATGTGGAGGTGGTGCGGTGAATGTGGAGGTGGTGCGGTGAATGTGGAGGTGGTGCGGTGAATGTGGAGGTGGTGCGGTGAATGTGGAGGTGGTGCGGTGAATGTGGAGGTGGTGCGGTGAATGTGGAGGTGGTGCGGTGAATGTGGAGGTGGTGCGGTGAATGTGGAGGTGGTGCGGTGAATGTGGAGGTGGTGCGGTGAATGTGGAGGTGGTGCGGTGAATGTGGAGGTGGTGCGGTGAATGTGGAGGTGGTGCGGTGAATGTGGAGGTGGTGCGGTGAATGTGGAGGTGGTGCGGTGAATGTGGAGGTGGTGCGGTGAATGTGGAGGTGGTGCGGTGAATGTGGAGGTGGTGCGGTGAATGTGGAGGTGGTGCGGTGAATGTGGAGGTGGTGCGGTGAATGTGGAGGTGGTGCGGTGAATGTGGAGGTGGTGCGGTGAATGTGGAGGTGGTGCGGTGAATGTGGAGGTGGTGCGGTGAATGTGGAGGTGGTGCGGTGAATGTGGAGGTGGTGCGGTGAATGTGGAGGTGGTGCGGTGAATGTGGAGGTGGTGCGGTGAATGTGGAGGTGGTGCGGTGAATGTGGAGGTGGTGCGGTGAATGTGGAGGTGGTGCGGTGAATGTGGAGGTGGTGCGGTGAATGTGGAGGTGGTGCGGTGAATGTGGAGGTGGTGCGGTGAATGTGGAGGTGGTGCGGTGAATGTGGAGGTGGTGCGGTGAATGTGGAGGTGGTGCGGTGAATGTGGAGGTGGTGCGGTGAATGTGGAGGTGGTGCGGTGAATGTGGAGGTGGTGCGGTGAATGTGGAGGTGGTGCGGTGAATGTGGAGGTGGTGCGGTGAATGTGGAGGTGGTGCGGTGAATGTGGAGGTGGTGCGGTGAATGTGGAGGTGGTGCGGTGAATGTGGAGGTGGTGCGGTGAATGTGGAGGTGGTGCGGTGAATGTGGAGGTGGTGCGGTGAATGTGGAGGTGGTGCGGTGAATGTGGAGGTGGTGCGGTGAATGTGGAGGTGGTGCGGTGAATGTGGAGGTGGTGCGGTGAATGTGGAGGTGGTGCGGTGAATGTGGAGGTGGTGCGGTGAATGTGGAGGTGGTGCGGTGAATGTGGAGGTGGTGCGGTGAATGTGGAGGTGGTGCGGTGAATGTGGAGGTGGTGCGGTGAATGTGGAGGTGGTGCGGTGAATGTGGAGGTGGTGCGGTGAATGTGGAGGTGGTGCGGTGAATGTGGAGGTGGTGCGGTGAATGTGGAGGTGGTGCGGTGAATGTGGAGGTGGTGCGGTGAATGTGGAGGTGGTGCGGTGAATGTGGAGGTGGTGCGGTGAATGTGGAGGTGGTGCGGTGAATGTGGAGGTGGTGCGGTGAATGTGGAGGTGGTGCGGTGAATGTGGAGGTGGTGCGGTGAATGTGGAGGTGGTGCGGTGAATGTGGAGGTGGTGCGGTGAATGTGGAGGTGGTGCGGTGAATGTGGAGGTGGTGCGGTGAATGTGGAGGTGGTGCGGTGAATGTGGAGGTGGTGCGGTGAATGTGGAGGTGGTGCGGTGAATGTGGAGGTGGTGCGGTGAATGTGGAGGTGGTGCGGTGAATGTGGAGGTGGTGCGGTGAATGTGGAGGTGGTGCGGTGAATGTGGAGGTGGTGCGGTGAATGTGGAGGTGGTGCGGTGAATGTGGAGGTGGTGCGGTGAATGTGGAGGTGGTGCGGTGAATGTGGAGGTGGTGCGGTGAATGTGGAGGTGGTGCGGTGAATGTGGAGGTGGTGCGGTGAATGTGGAGGTGGTGCGGTGAATGTGGAGGTGGTGCGGTGAATGTGGAGGTGGTGCGGTGAATGTGGAGGTGGTGCGGTGAATGTGGAGGTGGTGCGGTGAATGTGGAGGTGGTGCGGTGAATGTGGAGGTGGTGCGGTGAATGTGGAGGTGGTGCGGTGAATGTGGAGGTGGTGCGGTGAATGTGGAGGTGGTGCGGTGAATGTGGAGGTGGTGCGGTGAATGTGGAGGTGGTGCGGTGAATGTGGAGGTGGTGCGGTGAATGTGGAGGTGGTGCGGTGAATGTGGAGGTGGTGCGGTGAATGTGGAGGTGGTGCGGTGAATGTGGAGGTGGTGCGGTGAATGTGGAGGTGGTGCGGTGAATGTGGAGGTGGTGCGGTGAATGTGGAGGTGGTGCGGTGAATGTGGAGGTGGTGCGGTGAATGTGGAGGTGGTGCGGTGAATGTGGAGGTGGTGCGGTGAATGTGGAGGTGGTGCGGTGAATGTGGAGGTGGTGCGGTGAATGTGGAGGTGGTGCGGTGAATGTGGAGGTGGTGCGGTGAATGTGGAGGTGGTGCGGTGAATGTGGAGGTGGTGCGGTGAATGTGGAGGTGGTGCGGTGAATGTGGAGGTGGTGCGGTGAATGTGGAGGTGGTGCGGTGAATGTGGAGGTGGTGCGGTGAATGTGGAGGTGGTGCGGTGAATGTGGAGGTGGTGCGGTGAATGTGGAGGTGGTGCGGTGAATGTGGAGGTGGTGCGGTGAATGTGGAGGTGGTGCGGTGAATGTGGAGGTGGTGCGGTGAATGTGGAGGTGGTGCGGTGAATGTGGAGGTGGTGCGGTGAATGTGGAGGTGGTGCGGTGAATGTGGAGGTGGTGCGGTGAATGTGGAGGTGGTGCGGTGAATGTGGAGGTGGTGCGGTGAATGTGGAGGTGGTGCGGTGAATGTGGAGGTGGTGCGGTGAATGTGGAGGTGGTGCGGTGAATGTGGAGGTGGTGCGGTGAATGTGGAGGTGGTGCGGTGAATGTGGAGGTGGTGCGGTGAATGTGGAGGTGGTGCGGTGAATGTGGAGGTGGTGCGGTGAATGTGGAGGTGGTGCGGTGAATGTGGAGGTGGTGCGGTGAATGTGGAGGTGGTGCGGTGAATGTGGAGGTGGTGCGGTGAATGTGGAGGTGGTGCGGTGAATGTGGAGGTGGTGCGGTGAATGTGGAGGTGGTGCGGTGAATGTGGAGGTGGTGCGGTGAATGTGGAGGTGGTGCGGTGAATGTGGAGGTGGTGCGGTGAATGTGGAGGTGGTGCGGTGAATGTGGAGGTGGTGCGGTGAATGTGGAGGTGGTGCGGTGAATGTGGAGGTGGTGCGGTGAATGTGGAGGTGGTGCGGTGAATGTGGAGGTGGTGCGGTGAATGTGGAGGTGGTGCGGTGAATGTGGAGGTGGTGCGGTGAATGTGGAGGTGGTGCGGTGAATGTGGAGGTGGTGCGGTGAATGTGGAGGTGGTGCGGTGAATGTGGAGGTGGTGCGGTGAATGTGGAGGTGGTGCGGTGAATGTGGAGGTGGTGCGGTGAATGTGGAGGTGGTGCGGTGAATGTGGAGGTGGTGCGGTGAATGTGGAGGTGGTGCGGTGAATGTGGAGGTGGTGCGGTGAATGTGGAGGTGGTGCGGTGAATGTGGAGGTGGTGCGGTGAATGTGGAGGTGGTGCGGTGAATGTGGAGGTGGTGCGGTGAATGTGGAGGTGGTGCGGTGAATGTGGAGGTGGTGCGGTGAATGTGGAGGTGGTGCGGTGAATGTGGAGGTGGTGCGGTGAATGTGGAGGTGGTGCGGTGAATGTGGAGGTGGTGCGGTGAATGTGGAGGTGGTGCAGTGAATGTGGAGGTGGTGCGGTGAATGTGGAGGTGGTGCGGTGAATGTGGAGGTGGTGCGGTGAATGTGGAGGTGGTGCGGTGAATGTGGAGGTGGTGCGGTGAATGTGGAGGTGGTGCGGTGAATGTGGAGGTGGTGCGGTGAATGTGGAGGTGGTGCGGTGAATGTGGAGGTGGTGCGGTGAATGTGGAGGTGGTGCGGTGAATGTGGAGGTGGTGCGGTGAATGTGGAGGTGGTGCGGTGAATGTGGAGGTGGTGCGGTGAATGTGGAGGTGGTGCGGTGAATGTGGAGGTGGTGCGGTGAATGTGGAGGTGGTGCGGTGAATGTGGAGGTGGTGCGGTGAATGTGGAGGTGGTGCGGTGAATGTGGAGGTGGTGCGGTGAATGTGGAGGTGGTGCGGTGAATGTGGAGGTGGTGCGGTGAATGTGGAGGTGGTGCGGTGAATGTGGAGGTGGTGCGGTGAATGTGGAGGTGGTGCGGTGAATGTGGAGGTGGTGCGGTGAATGTGGAGGTGGTGCGGTGAATGTGGAGGTGGTGCGGTGAATGTGGAGGTGGTGCGGTGAATGTGGAGGTGGTGCGGTGAATGTGGAGGTGGTGCGGTGAATGTGGAGGTGGTGCGGTGAATGTGGAGGTGGTGCGGTGAATGTGGAGGTGGTGCGGTGAATGTGGAGGTGGTGCGGTGAATGTGGAGGTGGTGCGGTGAATGTGGAGGTGGTGCGGTGAATGTGGAGGTGGTGCGGTGAATGTGGAGGTGGTGCGGTGAATGTGGAGGTGGTGCGGTGAATGTGGAGGTGGTGCGGTGAATGTGGAGGTGGTGCGGTGAATGTGGAGGTGGTGCGGTGAATGTGGAGGTGGTGCGGTGAATGTGGAGGTGGTGCGGTGAATGTGGAGGTGGTGCGGTGAATGTGGAGGTGGTGCGGTGAATGTGGAGGTGGTGCGGTGAATGTGGAGGTGGTGCGGTGAATGTGGAGGTGGTGCGGTGAATGTGGAGGTGGTGCGGTGAATGTGGAGGTGGTGCGGTGAATGTGGAGGTGGTGCGGTGAATGTGGAGGTGGTGCGGTGAATGTGGAGGTGGTGCGGTGAATGTGGAGGTGGTGCGGTGAATGTGGAGGTGGTGCGGTGAATGTGGAGGTGGTGCGGTGAATGTGGAGGTGGTGCGGTGAATGTGGAGGTGGTGCGGTGAATGTGGAGGTGGTGCGGTGAATGTGGAGGTGGTGCGGTGAATGTGGAGGTGGTGCGGTGAATGTGGAGGTGGTGCGGTGAATGTGGAGGTGGTGCGGTGAATGTGGAGGTGGTGCGGTGAATGTGGAGGTGGTGCGGTGAATGTGGAGGTGGTGCGGTGAATGTGGAGGTGGTGCGGTGAATGTGGAGGTGGTGCGGTGAATGTGGAGGTGGTGCGGTGAATGTGGAGGTGGTGCGGTGAATGTGGAGGTGGTGCGGTGAATGTGGAGGTGGTGCGGTGAATGTGGAGGTGGTGCGGTGAATGTGGAGGTGGTGCGGTGAATGTGGAGGTGGTGCGGTGAATGTGGAGGTGGTGCGGTGAATGTGGAGGTGGTGCGGTGAATGTGGAGGTGGTGCGGTGAATGTGGAGGTGGTGCGGTGAATGTGGAGGTGGTGCGGTGAATGTGGAGGTGGTGCGGTGAATGTGGAGGTGGTGCGGTGAATGTGGAGGTGGTGCGGTGAATGTGGAGGTGGTGCGGTGAATGTGGAGGTGGTGCGGTGAATGTGGAGGTGGTGCGGTGAATGTGGAGGTGGTGCGGTGAATGTGGAGGTGGTGCGGTGAATGTGGAGGTGGTGCGGTGAATGTGGAGGTGGTGCGGTGAATGTGGAGGTGGTGCGGTGAATGTGGAGGTGGTGCGGTGAATGTGGAGGTGGTGCGGTGAATGTGGAGGTGGTGCGGTGAATGTGGAGGTGGTGCGGTGAATGTGGAGGTGGTGCGGTGAATGTGGAGGTGGTGCGGTGAATGTGGAGGTGGTGCGGTGAATGTGGAGGTGGTGCGGTGAATGTGGAGGTGGTGCGGTGAATGTGGAGGTGGTGCGGTGAATGTGGAGGTGGTGCGGTGAATGTGGAGGTGGTGCGGTGAATGTGGAGGTGGTGCGGTGAATGTGGAGGTGGTGCGGTGAATGTGGAGGTGGTGCGGTGAATGTGGAGGTGGTGCGGTGAATGTGGAGGTGGTGCGGTGAATGTGGAGGTGGTGCGGTGAATGTGGAGGTGGTGCGGTGAATGTGGAGGTGGTGCGGTGAATGTGGAGGTGGTGCGGTGAATGTGGAGGTGGTGCGGTGAATGTGGAGGTGGTGCGGTGAATGTGGAGGTGGTGCGGTGAATGTGGAGGTGGTGCGGTGAATGTGGAGGTGGTGCGGTGAATGTGGAGGTGGTGCGGTGAATGTGGAGGTGGTGCGGTGAATGTGGAGGTGGTGCGGTGAATGTGGAGGTGGTGCGGTGAATGTGGAGGTGGTGCGGTGAATGTGGAGGTGGTGCGGTGAATGTGGAGGTGGTGCGGTGAATGTGGAGGTGGTGCGGTGAATGTGGAGGTGGTGCGGTGAATGTGGAGGTGGTGCGGTGAATGTGGAGGTGGTGCGGTGAATGTGGAGGTGGTGCGGTGAATGTGGAGGTGGTGCGGTGAATGTGGAGGTGGTGCGGTGAATGTGGAGGTGGTGCGGTGAATGTGGAGGTGGTGCGGTGAATGTGGAGGTGGTGCGGTGAATGTGGAGGTGGTGCGGTGAATGTGGAGGTGGTGCGGTGAATGTGGAGGTGGTGCGGTGAATGTGGAGGTGGTGCGGTGAATGTGGAGGTGGTGCGGTGAATGTGGAGGTGGTGCGGTGAATGTGGAGGTGGTGCGGTGAATGTGGAGGTGGTGCGGTGAATGTGGAGGTGGTGCGGTGAATGTGGAGGTGGTGCGGTGAATGTGGAGGTGGTGCGGTGAATGTGGAGGTGGTGCGGTGAATGTGGAGGTGGTGCGGTGAATGTGGAGGTGGTGCGGTGAATGTGGAGGTGGTGCGGTGAATGTGGAGGTGGTGCGGTGAATGTGGAGGTGGTGCGGTGAATGTGGAGGTGGTGCGGTGAATGTGGAGGTGGTGCGGTGAATGTGGAGGTGGTGCGGTGAATGTGGAGGTGGTGCGGTGAATGTGGAGGTGGTGCGGTGAATGTGGAGGTGGTGCGGTGAATGTGGAGGTGGTGCGGTGAATGTGGAGGTGGTGCGGTGAATGTGGAGGTGGTGCGGTGAATGTGGAGGTGGTGCGGTGAATGTGGAGGTGGTGCGGTGAATGTGGAGGTGGTGCGGTGAATGTGGAGGTGGTGCGGTGAATGTGGAGGTGGTGCGGTGAATGTGGAGGTGGTGCGGTGAATGTGGAGGTGGTGCGGTGAATGTGGAGGTGGTGCGGTGAATGTGGAGGTGGTGCGGTGAATGTGGAGGTGGTGCGGTGAATGTGGAGGTGGTGCGGTGAATGTGGAGGTGGTGCGGTGAATGTGGAGGTGGTGCGGTGAATGTGGAGGTGGTGCGGTGAATGTGGAGGTGGTGCGGTGAATGTGGAGGTGGTGCGGTGAATGTGGAGGTGGTGCGGTGAATGTGGAGGTGGTGCGGTGAATGTGGAGGTGGTGCGGTGAATGTGGAGGTGGTGCGGTGAATGTGGAGGTGGTGCGGTGAATGTGGAGGTGGTGCGGTGAATGTGGAGGTGGTGCGGTGAATGTGGAGGTGGTGCGGTGAATGTGGAGGTGGTGCGGTGAATGTGGAGGTGGTGCGGTGAATGTGGAGGTGGTGCGGTGAATGTGGAGGTGGTGCGGTGAATGTGGAGGTGGTGCGGTGAATGTGGAGGTGGTGCGGTGAATGTGGAGGTGGTGCGGTGAATGTGGAGGTGGTGCGGTGAATGTGGAGGTGGTGCGGTGAATGTGGAGGTGGTGCGGTGAATGTGGAGGTGGTGCGGTGAATGTGGAGGTGGTGCGGTGAATGTGGAGGTGGTGCGGTGAATGTGGAGGTGGTGCGGTGAATGTGGAGGTGGTGCGGTGAATGTGGAGGTGGTGCGGTGAATGTGGAGGTGGTGCGGTGAATGTGGAGGTGGTGCGGTGAATGTGGAGGTGGTGCGGTGAATGTGGAGGTGGTGCGGTGAATGTGGAGGTGGTGCGGTGAATGTGGAGGTGGTGCGGTGAATGTGGAGGTGGTGCGGTGAATGTGGAGGTGGTGCGGTGAATGTGGAGGTGGTGCGGTGAATGTGGAGGTGGTGCGGTGAATGTGGAGGTGGTGCGGTGAATGTGGAGGTGGTGCGGTGAATGTGGAGGTGGTGCGATGAATGTGGAGGTGGTGCGGTGAATGTGGAGGTGGTGCTGTGAATGTGGAGGTGGTGCGGTGAATGTGGAGGTGGTGCGGTGAATGTGGAGGTGCTGCGGTGAATGTGGAGATGGTGCGGTGAATGTGGAGGTGGTGCTGTGAATGTGGAGGTGGTGCGGTGAATGTGGAGGTGGTGCGGTGAATGTGGAGGTGGTGCGGTGAATGTGGAGGTGGTGCGGTGAATGTGGAGGTGGTGCGGTGAATGTGGAGGTGGTGCGGTGAATGTGGAGGTGGTGCGGTGAATGTGGAGGTGGTGCGGTGAATGTGGAGGTGGTGCGGTGAATGTGGAGGTGGTGCGGTGAATGTGGAGGTGGTGCGGTGAATGTGGAGGTGGTGCGGTGAATGTGGAGGTGGTGCGGGTGAATGTGGAGGTGGTGCGGTGAATGTGGAGGTGGTGCGGTGAATGTAGAGGTGGTGCGGTGAATGTGGAGGTGGTGCGGTGAATGTGGAGGTGGTGCGGTGAATGTGGAGGTGGTGCGGTGAATGTGGAGGTGGTGCGGTGAATGTGGAGGTGGTGCGGTGAATGTGGAGGTGGTGCGGTGAATGTGGAGGTGGTGCGGTGAATGTGGAGGTGGTGCGGTGAATGTGGAGGTGGTGCGGTGAATGTGGAGGTGGTGCGGTGAATGTGGAGGTGGTGCGGTGAATGTGGAGGTGGTGCGGTGAATGTGGAGGTGGTGCGGTGAATGTGGAGGTGGTGCGGTGAATGTGGAGGTGGTGCGGTGAATGTGGAGGTGGTGCGGTGAATGTGGAGGTGGTGCGGTGAATGTGGAGGTGGTGCGGTGAATGTGGAGGTGGTGCGGTGAATGTGGAGGTGGTGCGGTGAATGTGGAGGTGGTGCGGTGAATGTGGAGGTGGTGCGGTGAATGTGGAGGTGGTGCGGTGAATGTGGAGGTGGTGCGGTGAATGTGGAGGTGGTGCGGTGAATGTGGAGGTGGTGCGGTGAATGTGGAGGTGGTGCGGTGAATGTGGAGGTGGTGCGGTGAATGTGGAGGTGGTGCGGTGAATGTGGAGGTGGTGCGGTGAATGTGGAGGTGGTGCGGTGAATGTGGAGGTGGTGCGGTGAATGTGGAGGTGGTGCGGTGAATGTGGAGGTGGTGCGGTGAATGTGGAGGTGGTGCGGTGAATGTGGAGGTGGTGCGGTGAATGTGGAGGTGGTGCGGTGAATGTGGAGGTGGTGCGGTGAATGTGGAGGTGGTGCGGTGAATGTGGAGGTGGTGCGGTGAATGTGGAGGTGGTGCGGTGAATGTGGAGGTGGTGCGGTGAATGTGGAGGTGGTGCGGTGAATGTGGAGGTGGTGCGGTGAATGTGGAGGTGGTGCGGTGAATGTGGAGGTGGTGCGGTGAATGTGGAGGTGGTGCGGTGAATGTGGAGGTGGTGCGGTGAATGTGGAGGTGGTGCGGTGAATGTGGAGGTGGTGCGGTGAATGTGGAGGTGGTGCGGTGAATGTGGAGGTGGTGCGGTGAATGTGGAGGTGGTGCGGTGAATGTGGAGGTGGTGCGGTGAATGTGGAGGTGGTGCGGTGAATGTGGAGGTGGTGCGGTGAATGTGGAGGTGGTGCGGTGAATGTGGAGGTGGTGCGGTGAATGTGGAGGTGGTGCGGTGAATGTGGAGGTGGTGCGGTGAATGTGGAGGTGGTGCGGTGAATGTGGAGGTGGTGCGGTGAATGTGGAGGTGGTGCGGTGAATGTGGAGGTGGTGCGGTGAATGTGGAGGTGGTGCGGTGAATGTGGAGGTGGTGCGGTGAATGTGGAGGTGGTGCGGTGAATGTGGAGGTGGTGCGGTGAATGTGGAGGTGGTGCGGTGAATGTGGAGGTGGTGCGGTGAATGTGGAGGTGGTGCGGTGAATGTGGAGGTGGTGCGGTGAATGTGGAGGTGGTGCGGTGAATGTGGAGGTGGTGCGGTGAATGTGGAGGTGGTGCGGTGAATGTGGAGGTGGTGCGGTGAATGTGGAGGTGGTGCGGTGAATGTGGAGGTGGTGCGGTGAATGTGGAGGTGGTGCGGTGAATGTGGAGGTGGTGCGGTGAATGTGGAGGTGGTGCGGTGAATGTGGAGGTGGTGCGGTGAATGTGGAGGTGGTGCGGTGAATGTGGAGGTGGTGCGGTGAATGTGGAGGTGGTGCGGTGAATGTGGAGGTGGTGCGGTGAATGTGGAGGTGGTGCGGTGAATGTGGAGGTGGTGCGGTGAATGTGGAGGTGGTGCGGTGAATGTGGAGGTGGTGCGGTGAATGTGGAGGTGGTGCGGTGAATGTGGAGGTGGTGCGGTGAATGTGGAGGTGGTGCGGTGAATGTGGAGGTGGTGCGGTGAATGTGGAGGTGGTGCGGTGAATGTGGAGGTGGTGCGGTGAATGTGGAGGTGGTGCGGTGAATGTGGAGGTGGTGCGGTGAATGTGGAGGTGGTGCGGTGAATGTGGAGGTGGTGCGGTGAATGTGGAGGTGGTGCGGTGAATGTGGAGGTGGTGCGGTGAATGTGGAGGTGGTGCGGTGAATGTGGAGGTGGTGCGGTGAATGTGGAGGTGGTGCGGTGAATGTGGAGGTGGTGCGGTGAATGTGGAGGTGGTGCGGTGAATGTGGAGGTGGTGCGGTGAATGTGGAGGTGGTGCGGTGAATGTGGAGGTGGTGCGGTGAATGTGGAGGTGGTGCGGTGAATGTGGAGGTGGTGCGGTGAATGTGGAGGTGGTGCGGTGAATGTGGAGGTGGTGCGGTGAATGTGGAGGTGGTGCGGTGAATGTGGAGGTGGTGCGGTGAATGTGGAGGTGGTGCGGTGAATGTGGAGGTGGTGCGGTGAATGTGGAGGTGGTGCGGTGAATGTGGAGGTGGTGCGGTGAATGTGGAGGTGGTGCGGTGAATGTGGAGGTGGTGCGGTGAATGTGGAGGTGGTGCGGTGAATGTGGAGGTGGTGCGGTGAATGTGGAGGTGGTGCGGTGAATGTGGAGGTGGTGCGGTGAATGTGGAGGTGGTGCGGTGAATGTGGAGGTGGTGCGGTGAATGTGGAGGTGGTGCGGTGAATGTGGAGGTGGTGCGGTGAATGTGGAGGTGGTGCGGTGAATGTGGAGGTGGTGCGGTGAATGTGGAGGTGGTGCGGTGAATGTGGAGGTGGTGCGGTGAATGTGGAGGTGGTGCGGTGAATGTGGAGGTGGTGCGGTGAATGTGGAGGTGGTGCGGTGAATGTGGAGGTGGTGCGGTGAATGTGGAGGTGGTGCGGTGAATGTGGAGGTGGTGCGGTGAATGTGGAGGTGGTGCGGTGAATGTGGAGGTGGTGCGGTGAATGTGGAGGTGGTGCGGTGAATGTGGAGGTGGTGCGGTGAATGTGGAGGTGGTGCGGTGAATGTGGAGGTGGTGCGGTGAATGTGGAGGTGGTGCGGTGAATGTGGAGGTGGTGCGGTGAATGTGGAGGTGGTGCGGTGAATGTGGAGGTGGTGCGGTGAATGTGGAGGTGGTGCGGTGAATGTGGAGGTGGTGCGGTGAATGTGGAGGTGGTGCGGTGAATGTGGAGGTGGTGCGGTGAATGTGGAGGTGGTGCGGTGAATGTGGAGGTGGTGCGGTGAATGTGGAGGTGGTGCGGTGAATGTGGAGGTGGTGCGGTGAATGTGGAGGTGGTGCGGTGAATGTGGAGGTGGTGCGGTGAATGTGGAGGTGGTGCGGTGAATGTGGAGGTGGTGCGGTGAATGTGGAGGTGGTGCGGTGAATGTGGAGGTGGTGCGGTGAATGTGGAGGTGGTGCGGTGAATGTGGAGGTGGTGCGGTGAATGTGGAGGTGGTGCGGTGAATGTGGAGGTGGTGCGGTGAATGTGGAGGTGGTGCGGTGAATGTGGAGGTGGTGCGGTGAATGTGGAGGTGGTGCGGTGAATGTGGAGGTGGTGCGGTGAATGTGGAGGTGGTGCGGTGAATGTGGAGGTGGTGCGGTGAATGTGGAGGTGGTGCGGTGAATGTGGAGGTGGTGCGGTGAATGTGGAGGTGGTGCGGTGAATGTGGAGGTGGTGCGGTGAATGTGGAGGTGGTGCGGTGAATGTGGAGGTGGTGCGGTGAATGTGGAGGTGGTGCGGTGAATGTGGAGGTGGTGCGGTGAATGTGGAGGTGGTGCGGTGAATGTGGAGGTGGTGCGGTGAATGTGGAGGTGGTGCGGTGAATGTGGAGGTGGTGCGGTGAATGTGGAGGTGGTGCGGTGAATGTGGAGGTGGTGCGGTGAATGTGGAGGTGGTGCGGTGAATGTGGAGGTGGTGCGGTGAATGTGGAGGTGGTGCGGTGAATGTGGAGGTGGTGCGGTGAATGTGGAGGTGGTGCGGTGAATGTGGAGGTGGTGCGGTGAATGTGGAGGTGGTGCGGTGAATGTGGAGGTGGTGCGGTGAATGTGGAGGTGGTGCGGTGAATGTGGAGGTGGTGCGGTGAATGTGGAGGTGGTGCGGTGAATGTGGAGGTGGTGCGGTGAATGTGGAGGTGGTGCGGTGAATGTGGAGGTGGTGCGGTGAATGTGGAGGTGGTGCGGTGAATGTGGAGGTGGTGCGGTGAATGTGGAGGTGGTGCGGTGAATGTGGAGGTGGTGCGGTGAATGTGGAGGTGGTGCGGTGAATGTGGAGGTGGTGCGGTGAATGTGGAGGTGGTGCGGTGAATGTGGAGGTGGTGCGGTGAATGTGGAGGTGGTGCGGTGAATGTGGAGGTGGTGCGGTGAATGTGGAGGTGGTGCGGTGAATGTGGAGGTGGTGCGGTGAATGTGGAGGTGGTGCGGTGAATGTGGAGGTGGTGCGGTGAATGTGGAGGTGGTGCGGTGAATGTGGAGGTGGTGCGGTGAATGTGGAGGTGGTGCGGTGAATGTGGAGGTGGTGCGGTGAATGTGGAGGTGGTGCGGTGAATGTGGAGGTGGTGCGGTGAATGTGGAGGTGGTGCGGTGAATGTGGAGGTGGTGCGGTGAATGTGGAGGTGGTGCGGTGAATGTGGAGGTGGTGCGGTGAATGTGGAGGTGGTGCGGTGAATGTGGAGGTGGTGCGGTGAATGTGGAGGTGGTGCGGTGAATGTGGAGGTGGTGCGGTGAATGTGGAGGTGGTGCGGTGAATGTGGAGGTGGTGCGGTGAATGTGGAGGTGGTGCGGTGAATGTGGAGGTGGTGCGGTGAATGTGGAGGTGGTGCGGTGAATGTGGAGGTGGTGCGGTGAATGTGGAGGTGGTGCGGTGAATGTGGAGGTGGTGCGGTGAATGTGGAGGTGGTGCGGTGAATGTGGAGGTGGTGCGGTGAATGTGGAGGTGGTGCGGTGAATGTGGAGGTGGTGCGGTGAATGTGGAGGTGGTGCGGTGAATGTGGAGGTGGTGCGGTGAATGTGGAGGTGGTGCGGTGAATGTGGAGGTGTTGCGGTGAATGTGGAGGTGGTGCGGTGAATGTGGAGGTGGTGCGGTGAATGTGGAGGTGGTGCGTGAATGTGGAGGTGGTGCGGTGAATGTGGAGGTGGTGCGGTGAATGTGGAGGTGGTGCGGTGAATGTGGAGGTGGTGCGGTGAATGTGGAGGTGGTGCGGTGAATGTGGATGTGGTGCGGTGAATGTGGAGGTGGTGCGGTGAATGTGGAGGTGGTGCGGTGAATGTGGAGGTGGTGCGGTGAATGTGGAGGTGGTGCGGTGAATGTGGAGGTGGTGCGGTGAATGTGGAGGTGGTGCGGTGAATGTGGAGGTGGTGCGGTGAATGTGGAGGTGGTGCGGTGAATGTGGAGGTGGTGCGGTGAATGTGGAGGTGGTGCGGTGAATGTGGAGGTGGTGCGGTGAATGTGGAGGTGGTGCGGTGAATGTGGAGGTGGTGCGGTGAATGTGGAGGTGGTGCGGTGAATGTGGAGGTGGTGCGGTGAATGTGGAGGTGGTGCGGTGAATGTGGAGGTGGTGCGGTGAATGTGGAGGTGGTGCGGTGAATGTGGAGGTGGTGCGGTGAATGTGGAGGTGGTGCGGTGAATGTGGAGGTGGTGCGGTGAATGTGGAGGTGGTGCGGTGAATGTGGAGGTGGTGCGGTGAATGTGGAGGTGGTGCGGTGAATGTGGAGGTGGTGCGGTGAAATGTGGAGGTGGTGCGGTGAATGTGGAGGTGGTGCGGTGAATGTGGAGGTGGTGCGGTGAATGTGGAGGTGGTGCGGTGAATGTGGAGGTGGTGCGGTGAATGTGGAGGTGATGCGGTGAATGTGGAGGTGGTGCGGTGAATGTGGAGGTGGTGCGGTGAATGTGGAGGTGGTGCGGTGAATGTGGAGGTGGTGCGGTGAATGTGGAGGTGGTGCGGTGAATGTGGAGGTGGTGCGGT